>PVHY01005558.1:0-82074 GCA_004024945.1 Uropsilus gracilis
AGTTTGGTGCTTAGCTTGTTTTGACTTTTCCTCAAGTCTTTTGTTTATTTTTTCACTATATCCCATATATTAGTGAAACCATTTGGTTTCTGTCTTTTTCTTTATGACTTGTTTCTGCTAATATGATTTCTTCTAAGTACATCCATGTTGTTATAAATTCGTCAAATTTGTCATTTTTAATTGATGAGTAATATTCCATTGTGTATATATACCACCTTTTTTTTTCATCCAGTCATCTGTTTTGGGGCATGTAGGTTCCTTCCATGACCTTGCAATTATAAATAAATAATGCTCTTTAGGTAAAGTAAAAAGGGAGATGTAAATAGTCAAAACTTTATAACTTTCAGGTTTCTTTTCCAATTGTTTGATACTTCCACAATCCCATCTCACTTTTTAATTGGATTTGTAACCTGTATTAATATGCAAGGTACATGATAGGCCTGGTATAAGTAAACTGAAATTACTGTGAAAAAGATAAATAAAAACAAAAGAGAAAACAGAAGTCTGATCATTTTCATCAGCATTTGTTAATTCAAAAGTATTGTAATACAATATTAGTTGTAAATAATATGCCAGTGACCATTGCATAGCAACATAATTTAAGCAGTCATAAATGCAATGTTACATTCCAAGGACTTTTAATTTAATTGAGTTTAAAATAGGCCAAACCCTGTCATTTATACCTCTCTGCATGCATTTTCTGACAATTGCTTCCCAGAAAATAGAAACAAAGATAATACTGAGAATGATTAGTCTCTACTAAAGCTGAACATATTGTCCCCAATGACTTTATCCAGGTGAATTTACTGGAATTAAAAAGCAATGGAAATAACTGTTACTTGTGTAATCAATGGACATGGATGAATCTAAGTTAATATTTAACAGTTCAATTCCCTTTAAAGTGGTTGAGCAAAGTGGTTAGCTTCTGTTTGATGTAAAATTTTACTCTTACAATGATCCTCAATAATCTGCTTTTCCCAAGTATTAAAGAAGCAAACAAAAACTTGGTCAGATTGGATTTTTCCCACATATACTAATCATTGCAAATAAAATAATTGATCTCTCTCTGTGTAAGTGTAGGGGTGTGTCTCTGTGTGTTTGTGTGTGTGTACATGTGTACATATACTGGCATGTTTTTTGCCAAAATATCAGACTTCTAGACTCAGAAGCACACACCAGTTAACAGGGTCTGTGAAAGTTCAGTAGGTAAGGGAATACCACATCTTATCCCACCTCCTCCCAGGCCCAATTAAAAACAAGTAACCCTATAATTTGCTCCTAGTTCTCTCAAGCTAATTAGACAATGACAAGAACATAGGCAACACTCAATTGCAGAAAATTAACATACACATTTCTCTACATGTACTTGGGGGAAAGGGAGAAATAAAGCCACATGCTAAATCTTTCCAAAAACTCAGCCAGACCTCATTCATATCCACATACTTCAATGTCACATTAACTCACCCAGCCTGACACCTAGAGCTACACCCTCCAGCTGACTGGCAAGGTTAGGCTTTGGCTTTTTAATAACCTTATACATATAGACCTACATATCCAAGATCTATGAAGTACACAGATGATTATTTAGGATTAATGGATCATCCAAAGTGCCAGTTGGCACGTTTTGAGTAAAAAGTGTAACAAATGCAGCTGTTTACTAATAAATAAAGCCTCAGCTGTAAGAGAAATAAATTAGATGCATTTAATTGGTAGGCTGCAAACCTCCCCTCTTTATTACAATGCCGCTTCTTGTTATTTTATGATGTCAGGGTAGATGGCAGACTGACAGAGTGTTTATGAATCACAGTTTGCAGATGGCACTCTTGGTTCTCGGCAGCTATGAGCACAAGTAGCATGAGGCCTCAATAGCGGGTTTTGCCAAAGACGACCCCCTGAGAATTAGCTGTCTCCATTCCTTTTGTGCCAATATCTCCCTGGCAGAACTCTCCTCCACAAACCCACCTTAAATAAATTGTGTCTGCCAGGCAGCGAATTAAAGAGGACTCATACCCAGAGAATGCCCACACTTCCAGGAGATCACTTATTTTTTTCCTTACCTAGAAGGCCCAAGCACTGAATCTCAGCCCAGGTTTCCTAAAATTTCTTATGGGAGAAGATGACCAAAGATCCAGCAGACGCTAGCCCCGCCCCCTTCTTGCTGGCTTGACTCTCCCTCTGGCTGACAAGAGTGATTTCCCGTCTCTCGTCTCCAGAGCGCAGCATAAGGTCCTTGCACTTGGGATTCAGATCTCCCCTAACTAATGACAGGTTTGTCATCATACAGCTGGGGATGTAAGGAGGAGGGGTCACCCTTGCCCACGGAGCTGAGGCTTCACAGCTTCTATACGCCTCAAATTCCCCCCGGTCACTAGTCACTCCTCCGCCTGGGAGACAGCACACTGGAGAGGCACAGTCATAATTGTCAACAGATCTCTGCATTTTTATCACTGGTTTTATTCATCATGGATTTTAATTTTAATTTTATTTTATTAGAGATATTGCAATGATCAAGCTGCTTTGTGTAGCACAGAGCATAGTCTGAACATATACTAGTAGCAATAAGAGTAATGATAGTAGTAGCAATATTATTAGTATCAAGAGCTACCATTTATTGAGGTCTCACTACAAGGTAGGCTAAAATCACTTCCTTCCATATTACAGATGTTATCTTATGACAGTTTATGACATATGAGCTCCGTTGTCTTTTCATAACTTGTTTCCTTTTCCTACCTTGCAGCATCAGTCACGTGAACCTGGAACCTGGGACCAGCAGAGTGCCTGAGAGAAATTCTTAGATCACTGTCATCTCACTTCCTATTTCCCTACTGTGTCTTGGGAAGACCAAATAGAGAAGTTCTGATCTCTCCAGCTGTGTCATGAAGCTTGAACTAAAATAGTTTCTGGAGGTGAAGCTCAAGGTCATTGATTATCTGGGAATTGCAAATTAAAGACATGAGAAGTCACTGCACATCCACGAAAATGACCAAAAGCAAAATGGATGACAAACCAAGTTTTATCAAGAATTGAGAGAAAGTGGAACTTTCATGAATTGGTGTTGAGATCCTAATATATTGTAGGATTTTGGGGAAATGTTTTGTAATTTTTCAACATATAGTAGTACTTGTCCCAGTATTGCTATAATTAACTAGTTTTTTTTTTAAGTGAAATAAAAACATTTTGCTCACAGAACACCTGTACACAAATGTCCATAATAGTTTTACTCATAACAAATTCCAAGTGAAAAAAAATCCCAATATTTTTGATCAGGCAAATAAAATATCATTTATTGATATATGGAAATATTACTCAACAATTAAAAGGAGCAAACTGCTAATTCATATGATAACAAAAAGGATTCTCCAAAACTTTATGTTGAGCAAAGGATTCAGAATGCATATGATGTGCTTCCATTTATATAAATTCTAGAACAAATAAGACTAATTTATATTGACAGAGCAGATTAGTGGTTGCCTGAGACTTGAGGGGGAAGAATTGAGCACACTTCTTGGGATAATGTAAATATTCTGTATCTGGATGGCTAGTGGTTACATGGGATTTTCCATGTGTCAAATCTCATCAATTTGTACACTTAAAGTAGTCATAATTTATTGCTCTTAAATTATACCTCAATAAAGCTGATTTAAAAAGAAAATAAAAAAATTCAAATACTGACATAAGAGGTAAGAAATCTGAAATGAGAAGCTTAAAATAAGCTTACTTTTAAGACAGATGCTAAACATAAAATTTTTTATTACAATTCTTGATAAACATTCAGTGATTAAATATTTCCTATACATAAAATTTCAAGATCATATAAAAAGATATAAAAATTACTAGGTTGTTTTATGAATCTACTAAAATTCTGGTACAAAAAAAGGAATAAAAATAGATAAAAGGAGAAAGAAAAAAAACAGGTCAAACTCTTTTATGAACATAGAATAATACTGAATTCATTAGAGTAGCAAATCAATCAGTTTAATCATATTAAGAGCAACACTAACAGCTAGGACTTATCACAGAAATGTGAGGAATTTTTATACCAGGAAAACTTCCTAAGGATATAATTGATTCACTCCACTAAGTCACTTAAAAAGTTAGAACCAAATTATTGTTTTTAAAGATAACTGAAAAGCGTTTCATAATATTTAATACAATTCAAAAATATTTCAGCAAGCTGTTCCCTTTATTTCTGAGGTAGTGTAATAAAGCAAGAAAAAGTGAAAAGATCATCTTGTAAATAAGGAATAAGCCTTTAATTAATTTCAGACTATGATTATTTGCATGTGCATATTTAAGAGAGCCAACGAATATCTATTAGAATAAAGGAGTTCAGTAAATTGGTTTGGTATGTTATGAATAAACATCAGTTTTCTGTTACCAACAAAAACAATTTAGGCAAAAAACAAATTACATTAAAAATCTAATAGCTACATATAATCCAGAATACCTAGAAGTCAACATAGCAAAAAATATGTGAGAACCATACGAAGAAAATTATAAAAGTTTATAAGGGCTCTATTGAAGTAGAACTAAAGAGAGACACTCAATTTTATAAAGTTATTAACTGTCGTTAATTCACCAATCTCTGGTTTTGAAGAGTTCCTGAAATAACGTCAAACAGAATACCAGAAACTTTTTTGAAAAGTGCCCAGAAAAATCCAGTTAGCTGCCTTTCCCTAAGGTTGCCTTCTGCCTTCCTCTCAAGGCCATGTGTTCAGATAATAAACTCCATTCTTGCAGTCAGGCCTAGTCATGCACTAATGTTTGTACTGGTATCATTAAGCAAGCCTTCTGGGAAAGTGCCTTAAAAATATGCTTAGCTTTCATACATGCCTTCTGCTCTTTGCTTTTTTCAATTCTTGCCTGGAATACAAATATGATGCTGGAGGTAAAGCAATCATCTTGTAATGATGAAGAAATAACATGAATATGAAAACCAAACTCAAGATAATTGAGTAAAATGTTTCTGATGTCATTAAGAGCTACCTCAGCCCTGTACTATCAGCTTTCTGTGAGACACAAATGACAAGCTTCTCATCTCAGCAAACAGCTACTGTTATTGTCGGCAGTTTTCTATTTTCAGTGACACAAAGAGGAATGCAGTGCAGTTCAGTGTTTATTTGCATTTATGTGTATATTTATACGTTTATACATATATATTTGTGTCTATGTATAGGCACACATATTTGTATGTATATAATATATATACTATATATGACAGATGTATATGTATATAAATATATAACAACTTTTGGTAAAATAGACTTTGCATGTCAGTATCTAAATGGCATAGCTTATTTAAAGTAGCCAGTAGATCAAGAAAGACTTAGGCAGTACAGGTCTGACCATCATTGGAAGTATTCCTGCATTATGACAGCAGCCTCCTGTCACCACAACCACACAGTGATCTCCTTTATTGAACCAGTGCTCTTCTCTGTAAACTTTCTCTATAGACTGTCTCTCTAGACTTTGTCTCCCCTCTAGACATTTTACCTCTCCTTTTACTGAATTTGCTCTCTTTGTTTCTATCACTATCCATCCATGGAAATCTCTGCCCTGTTCTGCCTCAAGTGGGGCCACACAATCCCACTCATTGGAATTTCTACAATTGGTAAATTCTTGCTGATTGACTCCTTGACTTAAAAGTCAATTTTCCTGATACTGTTCAAGATTCCATCCTCTGCTCTCCTTCCTGCTACCCATTTATGTTGATTGATTAGGTCAAAAAGCTCAGGCTTTTCATTTAGTTCTTCTTAACACCCTTGTCATTTAAGTCCATTAGTATTTGAATAGTGGATTTTAAAATATTATATTAAATTTTATTGCTTTTTGACAAAGACAGTTCAAGAATAATTTCTGAATATCTTATAGAAGCCATAAAATGTCAGAGTTACAAGGGCCGTTAGAGATCATCTGCTAATACCTTTTACTTTACAGATGGAGAAACTGCAGCCTGGAGAGGAGAGTGATTAGCCCGTTGTCACACACACACACATCCTTAAGTGCTGAAGAGACAATTCTAAAACATTCTTGATTTTTCATCTTAATCTCTAGTTATTAAGGTTTTCTTCCTTGCTGTGGTAAAGAGACACCCTTGTTTATTTATCTTCTGTTACCATTAGAGGACTATTGCTTTTCACTATTAGAAAAGGATGGTCTAATAAAGAATAATTCATTTCTTTCTCCAGTCTTTCACTTCATCTCTCCAGGATCAAGGAAAGATTTATGTAATTGGAAGGGAGGCAGAGACCCGAGAAGGAAAGTCATTGGAATGGAATTTCAGTGGTGTTGACTTCTCTTTCACGCTTTTGAACAACCTGGTCATATACTGGTGGACTCCCAAACTTCCAATCTTCCTCTTGTAAAAGGGTCAAATAGATACATTTCTTTATCACTCCCAGCGACAAGCAGGTGAGAAGCCAGCTTCCCATGGGTTGTGATTTTTCTGTTTAGTATTCAGTTCAACTTTACTAATAATAAAATAAATACTATACATACTCTCTTTTCCTTTTATCTATTCACAGAAGACAAAACTTGGAATGTGCAGCCAAAGTTTGCTTCTATATTTTAAGTACCTAAGCATTAGGTTATCTTGAGATCTCAGAGCAGTATACCAGGGATGGGAAATGCTAAGGTACAATGTAAGAGACTGATCACTTGGCTGATCACAACACCACTCAAAAATGCAAATGCCAAGCATGGTGAGAGGCAAGGGAGAGCATTACTGAACAAGAATGGAACAGTCCTGGAATTTACTTTCTACCTGGGGCTACTGGCAGGAAATTCAATCTTGCCTGAGGGCTCAGGGAATGTCTTCTAAAACATGACTATCTGAGTTCTGAAAAGTGAATTCTTTTTAGGCAAAATAAATCACTGAGAATTCCTAGAATTTTTCAGTGTCCTAAGTCTTCTAAGAGTTAGCCCTGTGTCCTGAACATTCTCTCTCCAGCCCTCACACCAACTCATTCATCCAACCTGTCTTCCATTTACCGAGAAGCATACTCCTTACTCCAAACTCCTTACTCCATCTCTTAAAATTCCCTAAATGCATATTTACTTATTTACTCCACTAATCTGGGTCTTGTTTTAATTCATCTTGGTTAACTCAGTGCTTGGTGTCTAATAGGCTAAATTGAATAAACTCTCAGGTTCAATCATGTAAAGTTAATTTTTATGTTGTTCATGTGCACAAATGTCTCTGTCTCTGGAAAACTCTTCCCCATTTATTGGCTTGTTTAAATTGTGTTACCCACACAATTTCACCCTCTTTTGGCGCTTCTACTAGGCCACATAGGTTGGCATTCTTTGCTTTATTTCTAGACTTTGCTAGAGTTTTTGAAAGTCTCACTGAACAAGCAATACATAGTATTGTGCTTGTTAATAGACACAGACCAAGAAATGATAGTACATAGTAATGCCATAGCAACAGATTAAAAAAAAAAACTGTTTTTTTTTTTAATCACAAAATCATCAACAGCTTGATGGAAAGAACATGTCTTGTCACCTTTTGACTCTTGCTAAAGCCAACACTACACCAAGCACTGAGTATTCACTTAGTATTCTCAAAAACTATTGTTTGACCAATGGAATAAAAGAATGCTCAGTACAATCACAACCAATAAAGCAACCCTAAAACTGAGATCCATGTATTAAGGAGCAATAGGCACATGGTGAAAGTCTCTTGTCTGAGCATACCTGTGTGCGCAGAAGTTAGCATGTGGTATCTTCATCTCAGTGTATGACTAAAATTTAATGAAAAGGAAAGGACAATTGTTGTACAACTATATGTCAGTTAGACAGGTTTATTGTTGATTTGAGTAAGTGGAAAAATATCTTGGAGCCACTATTATATCAATGTGTCCTTTATTCTAAAACAGGGAACCTTACACATAGGCAAGCAGGCAGAAAGAAAAAGACTCTAACTATGAGAGAGGCAGAACAGCAACTGCTCACCTCCTAGACCCCTTTACAGTGTTTTAGTACCTATAACCACATAACATACACTATTGCAAATGCAAGGCCCTTCTGTTGCTTGCTAATATTTTAAAGTTATGGGCTCTCCTTTATGTGGAAGGTGAAAAATAGCCTGATTTTGATTCACTTAAATCTGTATTTGCTGTTTACTTGTTAATTGTCTACCTCCTTTCCTATGATCAAAAGTGCCCCAGGAGAGAAACTTTGTCTTATTTACTGTTATATCTCTAACTCTTGATTTTGTCTGGCACATAGTAAGTACAATTAAAAATTCATTTTATAAGTAAATAAATAATACTGTTAGGGGGCTGTGGCCCCCAGTGCTGGTGCTGATGTATTAAAATAGCTATTGCAGCATTGGTGGGTGGAGATATGGAGAAGGGAAGCTAAGCCTTCTCTCAAGAAAAGAGTATTAAAGGATCAGGGAGGAGACAGAATAAAAGACATGGGAGGCGACAGAACAGGGGAGAACAGAAGAGAATTGAGAACAGTAGAAAAGAGAATGGAAGAGAACAGAGGAGAATCCAGAAGGAAGAAGCAGAGAGGAGGAGCAGGGAGGCTGGAGGTCTCAGAGCTGCCGCTGCCATGTGGGACATCAGGGCAGGGAAGGAAGCCAAGCTGTGGGCTTCCATTCCCAGCCTGGGCCTGTGAGGAGCCTGGGGAAGCATGTTGGAGAAACTTGTGAGCTGTGTGAGTTGTCTTGGAAACGCGGTACTTGAAAACTTGGTTTAACTTTGAAACTGCAAAGTCTTCTGGAGAATTGAAGAGAGTTTGCTGTGTTGCTGTTTTCAACATCAGATGTCTGAAGCACTTGCTGTGTTGCTGTATTGAGTGAGTTTTGCTGATGCCGGGCCACTTTGGAATTGAAGCTGAAAAAAGGCCATAGTGCCTTTTGGAGAAGAATTGATGATACCATCCTGGTCTTCCTCATTGGATTTGAATCTCCTGCTTTTGGAGAAGGATCTATGAAGCCATCTTGGCTTCTTAGAGGGAATGCAGCTGTGTCTTTGATGAAAGAGTGGCAGCACCATCTTAACTCCTCAATCCAGTTTAAGGTGGGGCAGCCGCCATTTTGTGGATACACATGGTTGCTGCAGCGATGTGCGTTTTGGACTAGAGGCTGGACTGTGTGGTAAGATTACCAAAGGGGTTTCCTTGTACCCCTCAGTGACTCTTGTCTCATTTGTCTTCTATTAAGTAAATTTGTTTTTGCCTCCTTCTTAAGGTTTATGTGTCTTGCTACTGCATGTGTGGGTTGGGAAGAACCTGGTTGTGGCTGACCTTAAAGAGCCATTGTTCCCCTCTGTAAGTTGGGAAAAGCACCCTGTTTTGCCTGTTTTTCCCACCCAATTTCAATACCTTATTTAGAACTCATTATATGCAAATAGTTTGTGTGGCATTCTACATGTACATCCACATTAAATTCCCATCACAAACTGGTACTGGAGATAACTGCTTGGGGAAGTAAAAAGATTAATCCAACTCCCCTTTTAAGTACTGAAGCAGCTACTCAAATTGAGGACTTTCTGGCTCCAAAATTTATGTTAAAAATAAGCCAAATGATTCTTGCATTTCAAAAAGAAACTGACACCATGTATACATTTCTTAATGAACCCTACCTCTGTTTTCAGAGGAAAGAAAAGTGTAAACCAAGAATAAATTATATTGCTTGTAAGCTGTGAACTACAAACTTATGAAGTGAAGGTAAATTAGTTGTGACCAGAACATGGTTCCAGCCCAGTCATAGGTGGATCTTACAACCAACTGGAGACCACAGTGGGCCTAGTCTTCCCCCCCATTATTCTGGGGAACTTACAGCCAATCAGCCTTTTCTTATGCAGCTAGTCAAACTGGGATCTTGTCCAAATACTTGAAGGTGATTTTGATTTTTGTTTGAATTCTAAGGGGGGGAAAGAGGACATGGGTAAAGGCAGACTCCCGTGACATTGCCTTACAGCATGTGGTCCAGCCCCTGTCTGACTCTGGCTCTTTATTCAAAAAGTTTTTCTTTCCAAAGAACACATCCTCCTCAGAGCTCACAACCAGAATCAACTCCAGAACAAAAACAAGGTTCTCCATTTCCCAGGGCTGCCTACTTTAACTGAAGACAAAGGTGAAAGATAAATGGATCTTAGGTGATAGGCACTATTATTTTCTTGGTGGTAGAGAGTGGACAGTATGAGGCTATGTGTGGATTCCTTGACATATTCTGATTCTAATCCATAATGATGAAATTGCTATATGAGCAATTGTGAATATTCACACAAGAAAAGGCTTAGAGGGAGAAGAGCACTTTTTGTTTTAAAAGGAAACTCAGTCATTATATTATCTGATTTGAATGTGTTTAATATATTCATTTATTATGCTCTTACTGTACTGGAAACATATACACACAGGGAAGTGTGTATCTTTCCCCTACAGTGTCTGAGATGATGTTGTGACAGAAACCTAAATAGAATGAACTGTGTGAAAATTCAGGGACTGATTAACAGGAAGAGGCAAATGTAAATAGAGGTTCAGAGGTGAGAAAATAATTGGTAAGTTCTAGAAAGAGCAAGGAGTTCAGTATGACCAAAGTTAAGAATTGAAGGGAATATTGGTAAGAGATGAGCTCCAACAGGAAATCAGTGATTAGAGAACCAGTATATCTATCTCTTAGCCTTTTCTTGTCCATGCAAAGATTCCGAACAACTCTTTTGTATTAAAGAGTATTCTAGTGGGGAGTGAAGAATAGACTTAGGGAAAGAGAGAGCAGAAGCAGGAAACAAGTAATGGATTTATAGCTGTCAGTATTGACTCAGACTCCCAGATAGAAATAGGGCTGGATGGTGAGAAGTTATAGGATTCAGGATGTATTTTTAATTTGGACCCTGAAGGATTTACTATAATTCTGGAAATAGAAGTGACATAAAATAGAAGCTGGTAGTGATATGCTCTGGCTTGAACTGAACACATTAAGGTATCGAATAAGGTGGGAAGGGTAGGGATCTGATTTGAAGTGAGAAACCAAGAGTTATTTTTTTACAAGTCAGTTAGAGATGTCCATTGATCATTGATGGAGACTTTAATTAGGCAATTAGATATATACATCAACAATTCAGTTCGTATTAGAGACAAAGTTCTAGTAATTAATATCATATATTTAAAGGGATAAAACTGGATGATATCATCCAGGAAGTAAATGAAGATAAAGACAAGACACTCTAAAAAGAAGGGTGGATACTTGGGACTTCAATATTTTATTAACAAAGATATTATTCAATCCCAAATATAACTTATCTTCTGGTGTATCATGTTCTATGGCAGAAGATGGATTTCAAAATGCATAACACAAAGTCCTTGTCCTCAAGGAAAAGAGGTTGCAAAGAATATAGTCAATGAACCCTAAATCTGTGTTATTACTTATTAGATATGTCATGTCAAACAAGGTAATTTCTAATTCATCTTTTTGACTTGCAGTATTACTATCTTACAAGTGAGGTACTAAGAACTTATGTCAATAATGTCATGAAAATCACCTGCCAAACATATATTATATCATTTCTAGATTCTCTTCAAGGAATTATTATTTAGTGGTACTCTTCCATCAAACATCTCCCACCTAGTCAGACAATAAACTATACAAGTGCAAGGAACACGTGAATCTTTTTTTCAATATGAACAATATCTGGTATGTATTCTCAAATACTATCTGTGGAATAAACTGAGAAACCAGTAAGTGCATTCAGATAGGATTGAAGTGCTTGACTACTTAAATGAATTAAAGTAAATGCAGTCCCCTTATCTCACTGAGTTAATATATAGCTCAGACATTTCAGTAAAGTGATACTCAGAAAACAGACAGCCAAGATTAAATACTTCATGAGAGAATTTCCCCAACATTGAGTATAATGTAAATCTGCTGGATTATTTTAACGACATTAGAGAAAAGCAATGGATTCAAGTGAAACTAATTCAAAAAATATAGTAACATGTCATATAATCATTAGGTTGGATACATGAACTAAAATAGTGTTATATGTCCAATATACCTCAGTTTAAATGAAGACAATTACAGAAATATGCATGTAGTATATCTTAATCTAAAAAGCTAAACATTGCTTAGGGATGCATGTACACTGAAATAGTAAAGGCATAAAAGAAAAAACAAATATATACATAGTTGAAATGTATTGGGGTTTCCTTAAACATTTAGTGGTGAGGAGGTACAACAGCAGCTACAAACATAATGACAATTCTGAAACATCTTTCTCATCTACAAAATGCTGCTAGTCTCAGAACCCACTGGTGGCTCATGTTTTACCCTCCTTGCTTTCTTCTCAAACCTGAAGCTCTTCTCTCTGCTCATCCTTGGTATTTATTTAAATGCAAACTGATCTGACTTTTAACTTCTCTCAGTTTCTAAATATCCTGATCTCAGGTGTCACCTACCACTTTTACTCCCTCCCAGTACAGAGGCTATCTTTCTTAGCAGTCAGAGCAGGAATAGGAGTCCAATGGTTTTTTGAAATAATCCTTATTGTAAAGAAAAAGGAGGGGGTGGTGCAAAAAAATATAATCCTTAAAAGTTATGCTTACAAGATTGACTATAAAAAGAAACTCATACTTCCCAAAGGAATGGAAGTTGAGCAGTGACGTGATTTCGGGGAGGAAGTTACAAGGACAGAGGACCTGTAGATGGCCTCTACTCATGGACACGGTTCTTGTACTCTCTCACTTTGGTCTACTGCCTCTCATGTTTTAATTTGCAACCGAGTTGCTAGACTAAGTACTACAGGCTGGGTGACTTAAATAACAGATATTTATTGATCAAAATTCTAGTGTCTAGGTCTCAAAATCAAGGTATTGGGAAGGTGGGTTTCTTCTGAAGTCTTGCCCTTGGGCTTGCAGATTGTTGTCTTCTCCATGTGACTTCACTTAGTCTTTCTTCTGTGCCTGTCTGTGGCCTAATCCCCTTCTCTTACAAATCTTTAGTCAGATAAGAGCCCACCCCAGTGACATCATACAAATAAAGTACCTCCTTAAAGAGAAACCCAGGGTCAGGTTTTCGACATATGAATCTGACCAGAAGATAAAGAAGGATTTATCTCACCTGTGTTGAGAGACATTCCCCACTGCTTATTTGTCACTTGTTTTCCAGTTTTGGAAAGATCCAAGTAACTCCAAGAACACAGTGAATAACATAAGAAAAACACAGGATTTCAGTCATATAATGCATGGTGTGACTAGCATTTGGGCATTGTAACAGAAAGGGCGTGTTTGCCTTCAGCTGGGCCTTATTAGTAAAGTGAAGACAACGGGTAAGTAAATTAATTTCTTTAATGGGCAATTTCTGTATTTTTAAACTGAATGTGTCCTCTAGGTTATAGGAACTATACATATAGGATATGAAGTGGATATTTAATAAACATTAGTGTCCCTAATTCCTTTTTTCCTTTAAACAGAAGCTAAACCATGAACAATAAGAAAATAATAAATTCATAAACTAGCTTTAAAGTTTTAATTGTACATGTAAAACTAGTGCTTAGGGGACACTTTCACCATTGTAAGTCACTTTACATTACATAAAATATATTCCTCATACTACCTATATCAACAGATCTTCCAAAGGAAGTTGGGTCCTTTGAGATGTGGTCTTTAACCAACAACGAAGAATGAGGAGGTGAAAACACAGTTTATCTTGCTGTACTCTGGTGATATTATCTTTTTCATTTCTAATTTTTTTTCCTTCAAAAATATTTCCATAGTCTTGGTAGTTATGTGAGGTAGGTCACTCTGGTGAATTGCTGCTTTCTAGTTATTTGTGAGGACATAGAGACACAGTATTAATGTCTTGAAATTAAAAGTGACTTGAAGATGACAGAGATTCCTTTGACTCATTATCCTCCCCAGGACTCTGACAGCAGAAATACTGATAATAATGAAAACCATAACAATAGTAATATTTACATAACTTTTCAGGAACAAGGTTTACATACTTATGAACTCATCTGACAGTCACAAAAGACCACCAAGATTAATCATAGCAAGGATTGTTAATTAAACTGAACTTGCAGATGAAAAGACCAAAAATCAGTGAGTTAAGTTCACAGAGCTAGTTTCTATGTGGAGTTATGGTCTACTCCTAGTACCGTATCTTGACTAGAAATAGAAGAAAGCTGTCTCATAAAGCACAGATCTTTACTTGTATAAACAATTTCTCCTAAACTAAAAAAACAAACTTCTTACAGAAACCATTGACAAACACAGCATAGTTGATGATTGAGGAAGGATATTTTACTATTTTCCTAATAGCTTTGACTTCAAACATTTCAAAGAACTAATTTGCAAATTAATTTAGCTTGGAAGAATTCACATAAATAATAAACATAAAAATAGAGATAATAAAACAAACAAATAAAAAAAATATAATAGCAACACTGGTATTAACCTTGAAGAGGATGATGAAGGTGGCAGTGACCTTCCTATAGATAGGACTAGTTCCTATAACAGCCCTGGATAAAGGCTTGGAGAGAACTTAACTAGACTTATAAAACTCTAAACTGAAATTTATTGTTCTTATTTAAAACTTATGAACAGATGAATGAGGACAAAAGACCTTCTAACTATCTTGGCATTTATTTCTGAAACAATGTAGTTCTACTCCTAGATGTCAGGTATTTCTAATTCTTTTAAGCGATTTACTAAAATCTTCTCTGTTACATTGGGTAAAACCTCAAAATCAAGTGGCTAGAGTCTTCCTTTTACTCTGAAAAATTCTAAGGAAGAAAGTAGGTCAGCATAAACTAAGGCAATATTTTCAACTTGACAAATTGGACTCTGTGTTCTTTGGCTGTTCTCAATGACAGAAATTTAAAAAGAGTGTTCAAATGAAGGAGGTAATAATCAGCCTGTGTCCTTTGGGGCTTGGCTTGGTTCTGTGACATATTTAAAAAGTGACATTGACATAGCAAGACACTGTCACAGGTTGATTGACTTGAACAGAAAAAAAACTGGAAATCCAGAAACATTTAGAATGGTGAGAGAAATTGAATATTCTTCACCTACTACAAAAAATTAGGGGGACAAAACTATATCTTTTACATATTTAAATAAGTGTCACATGGAGGAAGTAGGAGACTTTGAGTTTTTGTGTCTCTAGAAGGCAGTTTTAAGTCCAGTGTTTGGGAATTCCAGGGAGCAGATTTGGGTTCATAAGGAAAAGCATGGTAAATGAGCTGTTCATCAGTGCTTCTAAAGGTAGGAGGAAGGTTATGATTCATATCATTGTGCTTTTCATATTTTTTTGTATTTTCCACTAAAGAATTATAATTAATTTTATGATTAGAGAAGAAAACAAATTCATGCTATGTGTAAAGAGAAGTGAGGACTAATGTATATGAGGAGATATTATTTGCCCTGGATTTGACATGTTAGTGGATAATACAGTAGTAGTCTAAAGTTGTCCGAGTATGTGCATGGGTTTTTTTTGATCCCAATAAATTCCCCCGGATATGCCACTTGTATCATCATATTTTATTAGCTTCTGAGATGAGTGCTATGATTTTCACTTTTAACGATTAAAAATTCATTTCATTATAACATCAAATTCCATATTCATAATCCACTCCCTCCTGACTTTCCAGTTCAAATTTGAGCCACTAACTTAAGGAATTGCAGGTGTGTGTGGGGCGGGAGGGGGAATGAAGTATGCTTTCACACTTTCTTCTTCCTTCTACCGCTTCAGGAGAACAGGGTAAGGAGTAGCAGTGAAAATCATTTACATTTAAATGTATCTGTAGTTAAATCTACGGATGGATGTTGCTACATCTTAGGACACAGATCGGTCTGTGTGGTAGGTATGATTGTTTCCTCTTGAAGGACTCACATGCATACGCTTTCACAGTTTCTTGACTAAAATATTCCATTCCTGTTTTAGCTCCTTTCCTAATAAAGCACTCCTCTAGTAATGCATCTCAACCATTTGTATCTAAGGTTCCACACCTGTGTGGAGTTGCTCTCTTGAGTGGCATTGGCAAGGTGATAAGATCTAAATCACCTTCTCCAGAGTCTCATGATCAAGAAGTTAACCTTCCTTAACACACAAATGCTGGCATGAACATATGATTGAAATTTCCACTCTCAACTCTCACAAATTCCTATAACCACCTTTTTTTCCCTCAATGAAGTACCTGATAGGTCAAGAAAACCACTGCATAAAAAAATCAGTTTTTAGTAAGGGAATAAGAAGTAAGTCTCTTTCTTGAAGGTACTCCTGTTCTTTAGTTCTCTTAGGGCTTCTTTCAATGGCTTTAGTTCTCTTGGGGCTTCTTTCAATGGTTTTGGGATGAAAAGCAAAAAGGAGGAGCATCTCCCTACTCGACCAACTATTCATAAGTCTCATGATGCTGAGATTCTCCTCTGTCACTTTCCTTTTTAAATCCTAGGGTAAGGAATAACTGGTTGATAATATGTTATAGTAAAGATGCTTGCCTGTTTCTCATAAATCCCTAAGAAAGGCCCAGCTGTTGGCAGATATTTGGTTTTCTGCTCTATAATATTTGGTATTTGATGCTTTATTAACTTTCTGTTTGGAGTTCTACTCTCCAACTCTAAGGCAACAGGAAAAACATCCCTTTAATTGTCCAGGACACACCCCATGCAAATAGTTCATGACTAATCCCATTTGACATTCATGAAAACATTGTAAATAAATGGTTTTGCCATTTAACAGGGAAATTGAGGTAACAAGAAGCTACTACCAGTCACAATACCCAATGTCTTTCATTGTAAAATGAAGAGTAGAGATGAATCCACACCTTCTTAACATTAAAAGTTATCCTTTGTTCATTTACCTTTGGTAACCATCTATATTGAAGAGTTAATAGTCTACTAGAAGCAGTTTTTACCTTGAATAGTCATCTTCTCTGAGATTTAACACATTCTTCTTCAAAGGAATGATAGTGTGTATCTTCAGAATGTGGATAGAAAATTAAATGTGCTGATAAATCTGAAGGGATTAGTTTGAAGTCTAATACATTTTAAGTTGTCAGTAAATATTAGTGGTAATGTTATTCAAATGAATCTTATCTACATGTCCCACCAATATTAATAAACAATGATGTTTGCAGGGGTGAAACTACCCATTACACTGATGTGAATATAAAATAAGGTTTACTTGGGGAAACCTACCAATGCACATATAAGGCTCTGGATTCTCATTCCACAGAGTGTTGACTCATGCAGACAGCATTACTGGATTCACCACAAAAAGTGTTCTAATTGTTTGTGAACATTATCCCATAACAAAAGGGGCACAGAAAAAAGTGGCGGGGGTCAGATGACAGAAACCCTTACAGAGGGAGGACATTTCTAGTTCAAACTCTGACAGTCTATTTTTGTAGGGCTAAGGAAATAGTGGTTCCTGTAAAATAACTGATACAAGTAAGTAAATGAACCTTCACAACCATCCAAGATTTGTGTTTCCTTGGGTTGTAATGATTGCTGTAGCTTTGTTAAAAATAGTAATGATCCACATGGCAATAACAACAATAAACACAGAGGATGACACACTCATAATAGGATCCCTGTCCCTGGAAAAACTTCCAACTAAAGCTGGGTGGCCATCTTTCAAATGGTCTGCAGATGATTCCAGCACTGTGTTAAAGGTAGAAGGGATGACCTAGAGTTTTCCATTCAATTTTTAATTTCTGTCAGTCTATGAGTGACTTAAACTCATTGCATGGATCCAAGCCTTCCTTTTTGGCTTACCCTGCTGCATGCGCTTTCCATTTTGAGCCAGTAAATGTACCCCATCCCCAAGGGGGTTCAGTCCGTCTGCACCACTGAATGGTAATGCTGACAAAGAAGAAAAACAGAGCTCATTCCTTGAGCCAAACATACCACATTTGTTTTTCCCTTTCCCAAATATGCAGACAGTTTATTTAGAGAGCCCAATGGCTCAGCTCTTGTAATATATTATTCCTAATAGACATGTTTGCTCACATCCATGAGACTGCACTGTGGGGGAGCTGTGAGATTATTCCCTCCATTTTTCCAGATCATATTTAGTGCAGATGCAAGCCATATTTTTGGTACTGTAGTATAATCTCAACAGTATGATCAATTCTTTCTTTCCCAGAACCAACTGGCATTCAACCTTGTTTAAGAAACTACCTATTGGATACCATTAGATTTCCTTATTGCTTTTTGTTACCAAAAGAAACACCACTGTGGAGCACCACACAACCTCATTGGGCATGGGGGCAGAGGGAGGGCAGGTTACAAAGACCTTTCAGGTTGGTTAAGCATGAACTGCTAGTGAACAACTGCATCTGTGAAAGTTAATGTCCTGTACTTTAGCCCAGATGAATAAATCTATCTTTTTATTGGAACCATGAAGAGTTTCCATCTTTTAGACATCAAAAGTTCTTTTTTACTCATTGGAAGAATTTTTCAGCCAAGACCACCTGATTTCTGAAACAGAGATTTTGTGTGTTCCCAATTAATTAGAGAAGGCAAAGATGAAAAATTAAAATAATAAAAAGAAAAAGGGTCAACGAATCACACTGAAAAAACATTTAAATCCATTTCTTTATAGACTTATTTTTTTTGAAACACGAAAAACCAAGAAGTTGAAGGCTTTTTTTTTTTACTTTTTTTAAAATATTACTTTCTTTCAATTTATTTTTATATTGGTAGATGATGTGAGACTCATTACATTTTATAGGGCTGAACAAAATCTTACAATTTCTTACTAATATTATGCAATGACATAATGCCATTTGTGGAGGTGTCGCATAAAGCAATTGACTTTTACTGGCTTCTGATGGCAGGACTTGCCATTTTATATTCTGTTTTATGTAAGCGTTTTCCAAATTTATCGACCTCGTAGGATTTCTCAAGTTGCTTAATTATGGGAGGGAGAAGATATCTCTGTGGGCTGACACAGAGCCTATTAAAGCTCCTTTTTAAAAGGCAATGTAAGATGTGGAGAGGTGAATGCCACTAACATTTAATGCTTGCCTTCCCTGGACTGGGTGCTGGAATGTAGGGGTAAAATAGGGGCACCCACCGTGTTACAGTGTGCAAGGCTGAGTTGTCATGTCCAGTGTCCACAGCAAGTGGAGATACTATGATGTCTATTCAAGTCTGACTTCCAGTTCATGCTCTAGTGTCACAAAAGTCAGACATGCCTACACCATAGTGTGTTAGGCTCTCTTTGAGAATGTCTACCTAAAGAATGAAGGCTCAGTGGTATCCATTCAACAAATAAAAGTTGGAAAGTTTTGCTTATCCTCATGATCCCTAGACTTTTGTACTGAAGTTTAAAGGGTCTCTACATCACACTGAGGAAATGAAACTGTGTAGAACGCTGTTTTTATTAACTATGCAAGATGTAAAAGCTTACATTACATCTCCTCAAATTCTGATAGTCCATTCACAAGAGGTTTTCCCTTTGGAAGTCTGTCTTTTCCTTTTCACCTACTCCCACCTCTTTTACTTCTGGGTTAAGAAGCACCCCTTAAGTAAAAATAAGTAAATAAATAAATAAATAAAATAAAAATTCAAGACATGCTTAGTAACAGAATGTTAATGCTCTGTCAGATATAAGAAATTTCCCATAAAACTCTTGCTATTAAACTGAAGGGATCTTATCCTGAAATGAGAAATAAAAAACCTGTCCTTTTTTTTTTTTTTTTTTTTTTGAGACTAGGTCTCACTATTTTTGCCCATGTAACCATACATGGATGGACTTAGAGGAATTCATATTAGCAGAAATAAGTCAAAAAGAAAAAAAGCAGAAACCAAATGATTTCACTACTATATGGGACATGGGAAAGATAAACAAAAATTCATGAAGAAAAGTCAAAAGAAAAGCCACCTACCAAATTGAAGTATGTAACTTGGGGAGGGGGGTGGGACAGGGTGGGAATGGTCAGGGAGGGGGGGTGAACCCCAGAGATCACAGAGATGTGAAATTTATATATAAATAAATAATCAAAAAAAGAATAAATAGATTCATGAACATGCTCTTGAAAAAAAAAGCTTGTCTAAAATTTTCATTTATAATTTTTTATTGGTTCTTCCAAGTAATTGGAATTAGATTTGACCATGGGATGAAAAGTATACATGGTCACAAATGGAAGGACCAGGCTGCTAACTGCTATTTTGAGGAAGGTTTTGGTCCCCTCCACTCTGTTTACCACTCACACATTACTTGTCACAGGGTACTATGGTTCTATTTTGCTGGCACAGACCTCTTTGTTTACTGTGTGCTTCCTTTACCCTTTGTTCTCTTAACAGTACTCCAGAACATTTTTTCTTCCTCCCAAGCCAAAATTAAGGTAAAAAAATGCAAAGAAACTGCCCACCTTTGTGTTGAGGAAAGCTTTCAAATTCCTAGTGTTTACATGCTGAATTCCTTAACTTTGGAGCATTCTGAGAATTGGGGAAGAAAAGAAACAAAGTAGAGCAGTGATTTACATGGGAGAAGAAGGACAGGTGGGAGGGACTAGATAGGGATTTCTTTAATTCAGAAGCAGGATCTTTTTCCACTGCAGTTCAGAGAGCAAACTGTCCTTGAGTGTAGTCATATCATCTAATGGACACCTGCATAGCAACATTAATGGCAATGGGAGAGAGGGATATTGAAGAACTTGATGGGAATAGGGTCATGAAAAAATAATCTGGCTTCTTGACCAATATGGAAACAAAAAGAATCAGTCATAATTTCCATATTAACGTAGTGGTGACTTACCAACACCAGCACATAGGATATGGTACTCAATCTCTCGTTCTTCTTCTCTATTGTTAGTAACCAGTGGAAGAACTGTGTAATTCCTGTGTATCCCCAGCCAGCTGTTATGGTTTCTATGTTCAGCAGACACTTGGAAAAAGTTTGTTGAATCAGTGAGCCAATGTATGAAGTAATTTGATCAAATTAATGTAGTCAATTTAATGAACTGACTAGGAACCAAAACCAAGGCTCCATACCCAATTACAGCAATTTCCCCAAGCATTTCCTGTCTTTTACTGGCTAGAAGGATGAGTAAATAAAATAATAGACAGAAGTGCTCTGCTTGAAGGGTGGGTGATTAGAACACAGTTACAATATATTTCCTATTCTAAGTGTTGATTCTGCCCAACTAGCATGACTATCTCTCCTTGGTAACTTTGGCTTCTAGGAAACTTAACCACTCAGACTGGTTTTATTCAGCTTATACTGCCAAAGCTGAGATAACATTACAATTTTGAATATAGAAGGTACTTGCGACTTTGAGATCTACAGTTTGAGTTTTTCCTCCCTCTAGTTATCCTTATGAATATGTGATGACTGAGCTGTGGTCAGAAACCTACATATCACCCTGGCAAAATGTGCATTCCCTGAAAATTAAAGCAATATCTATTGGACTGAGAGTTCAATTCTGGAAGATGAAAGATATATTGAAGACCATCTAATAGAGTAGTTCTCAACTGGGAGAGATTTTGTCCCCAAAAGTCATGTAACAATGTCTGGAGATACTTTTGATTGACAACTAATGGGTGTTCCTCCCACCCAATGGTTAGTTTCTGAGGCATCCCCCTTGCACAGCAAAGAACTATTAGGGTCAAAGTTCCCAAAGCTTCATAAACAATGATACATCTGCCCAAAGCAAATTTCTTCAACAGTGACTCTACTGTAGAATTTTCTTAACTTCTGGTTGAATATGACCAGGTTGAATTTTCACGATCTCACTGGTAGCTTATTTTACTGCTGAACTAATGTTGCCTTATTTTCTTGTTCGTGGTGCCCCCAGAATGGAAACAGCATATTACAATATTGTTCCATAATGATTTGGAGGTATATCTGCCTTGTCCTTTAAAGGTAGTGCTTTTTGAAGTGTTAGGCCTTGTTCATATTAACTTTGCATTTCCAGTTTCTATATACTGTCCAGTGTCAAAAAATTACTTGATTACTTGACCAAGATCCAGTAAGTAAATAAATAAAATTTAGAAGTCTCACATTTCATGTAATACCTTATTTCAGATCTGAAAACCTCATGTTGAATTTCAGCTCTAGGCAATGACACTTCTCTGGTGAATGGGAGTTGGGAGAAACCACATGCAACATGAGGCTCTGTCTTGCCTTCCTGCCTCTAGGCTGTTCTTCGGAGTTTGAAAAGCCTACATACTCCTACTTTGCACTTTTCTTTCACTGGAAGTAAAACTTCCCATAAAAGTGTCGACATTGGGGGCAAATGGAAAGTATTTTATAATCAACAAGTTTAATTTGCTGAGTGCTTTACATTAAAATCATTGAAGCAAGTTGGACTGGCCAATTCCCAAACATCATTGCCAAACTGAGGAGCACTTTCTCAATCTGGCTTTAAATGGCCATGAGTCATTGGACCACTGAGCTTGGACCCATATTAGAAGGAAGAAGGAACATGTAAACTGATTCTTCTATGAGGTTGAGAAGGTCAGAATAATTGATTTTTCCAATTGTGGTTTAAAGTCAGTAAATAATAATGATAACTTGAATTTGTAAAGAGCTTACATAGGACGTTTACATTTGTCCCATCTTTCCAAACTATTGCAGATACCCACCTGGGAGGCAATGGTTCCAAGAAATATGGGAAAAACACAGAATAAGTATGATAGACATTTTTTTTGAAAATCATTTCTTTAAGTAAATGTGGGAAGAAATAAATTGTTATATTAAAACACTAATATATCTTGGGAGAGACTGCATCACTGACACAGTCTTTTCAGATAAATGGTCTTCAAAGAAGGTAAAGAGCCAGGGTGCTTAGAACTATATTTCTAGACCTTTTTTTTTTTTTTGCAAATGTTTTTAACAAAAAGTGAATTAACTTGACAGGATTTGGCACACCTTATATTTTAATTTCACAACTCAGTCTTTTTTTTTTCTGGAAAATTCTTTTACCCTCTTTTGCTTGTTCTTCAAACACATTCTTATTCATTCTCCAAAGATTAACTCAACGATTACATTCTTTTTGATGATTTATTTGACAGTCCAGTGGTGACTCCTTTCTCCATTGGCCCGATCTGTGTGCAACAACTTCTCAAACTAAATTGTAACTCACTGCTTAAATGTCAATCTTCCCTGATAAATACGGTTTCCTAGAGGGAGGAGACCACATTTTTTAACCTCTACTTCCCTCTTCATCATTTCTAGAGAAACGATCTGTAACTGCTTCAACTCATAATCAGACCACAAGAAACTTCTTTCCCAATATTTTCAGGTGATTCTCATCATGTTTTACCTTTCCTGATTCACCAATTTTCATTTGATCAAAACACACACCATAGTATTGTGATTCTGGTGTGAACATGGCTCTGTACTTCATTCTATAAAGACTATTTCTAAAGTATTGAAAAAAGGATTGACATATGTAGAGTACCTATTCTGTGCCATTTAAAAAATAGGGTTCATTTAATCTCTGCCACACCCTGTGATGTACTTTTGATTCTTTCTGCCGATTAGGAAACTAAATTTTGTACATTTAAATAACTTGCTCAATGTTATTAAAGATGTGATCTGTATATTCTCTGGGAGATTTTAATTTAATTGAGACAACATTATGTAAACATAAAGACATACTTTATTTGCAAAGTCATTTTTCATGTGCCAGAGCAGTAGCAGAGTGAAAAGACCAGATATTTTAGGTACTGGATCTTCCTGCTATGTAAACTAGTAGTTGGGTGTCTTTAAACAGTGAATAAAGTCTGTTGATTCACCTACATTCACTTTCCTCTGGCACACTGCACTCTTTGCCTGCCTGAGTTCTATAAGGTTGACCTCCACTGGCTTTTCTCTTGGACTCTCTTGCTGTCTGTCTTCTGGTTAGATTTGGCAAATAAAGATGCATTAGAGAGAAGATAAAGAATTGCAGGCATTTCTTCTCCTATGCTTATTCATTGCTGTACAGGTTGCTTCCATTCAACTCTTTTCAAATAGACTGCTGAGTGGCCATTTCTGTAAGAACAGGAACTGGATCGCTTCAGGTAGTTACTGTCACCTGTCTGAGCCCCAGTTTCTTCATCTGTAGAATGGCGATAGCAACATGTAGTTCACAGGAATCTTGTGAGGATAGCATATATCAAAAGTACTTTCCAAAATATTTACAACCACAAAGTAGCTGTTCTATTAAAGTTCACATTTTTTACCTATAGAGAATCTATCTTCAATAAGACTCTATACCAAAGACTGAGGAAAGATATAATTACTTAAAGGTAGAGTCCTATTTAGTCTAAAGGAGGGAGGAGGGGTTTAATGTAGAAAAAATACCCTGTCCTTAAAAAATAGTGGAATTTTTATTAAGTGAAGTTGGGGAGGAGTGAAAAAGACTCTGGGAGTGGGGGAAGAAATGTTTGAGGAGAAATGTTTGGGAGAGAGTAAGGTACGCTTAGGATAGGTGAGTAAACCAGCTTTATTGGAGATGAAACCAGGATTGGAGTTTTGGGCCAGATTTTCAAGGTCTTTGCAAAGAGCAATTATATCCTTTAGGAGTCTAGATGAATAAGAGGGAAATAAATTCCAATGTATCCTAATATCTTTTCCCTGTGATGGCATCTGTCCTATGAAAAGCTCTGCATTGAAAAATAAGTGATCCGGTGGGAGTTGGATGTCTTCACAACATGATTCGATTGATTGTTCTAATGGATTTTGCAGCAGATTGGATATTAAAGTAGCCAAGAAAGGATTTGATTGAAAATAGCTAATCTAGACCAACTGGTACTTTTGTCAACAAATATTTATGAAACTCCTACTATTGATAGCATCTTGAGACCCAAAGAGATATAAAAACAAGAAAAGGACAAGCCAACGTAGTTCATCTGCTTGGGTCTCTCCCATTGCCTTCACTCCTGCCACTCCCCCACCCACATGTGCCCATAAGGGGC
Organism: Uropsilus gracilis; assembly: GCA_004024945.1. Taxonomy (NCBI): domain Eukaryota; kingdom Metazoa; phylum Chordata; class Mammalia; order Eulipotyphla; family Talpidae; genus Uropsilus; species Uropsilus gracilis. The sequence goes on from PVHY01005558.1 coordinate 24,862, forward strand.
CAGCACAAAGCCTGTCACTTATTCTGTGGGTAGAGATAGAATTATTATTATAAACATTATTATTTCCTTTTAGTTAAGTAAAGAGTAACATTAAAATGTATTCTAGAGCTTAGCTACCAAAGAGAACTTTCTCTGATGATATGTTTTATTATACACAGCTGTTCAACATGGGAAACCCATGTAACTATTGAAAACTTAATATTGAAAACTTAGTGCAACCAAGTGGATGAATTTTACACTTTATAATAACATTTGATGCATATTTAAATTGCCACTTTTAACAGTTAGTGGTGGCTGCATTGAGTAGTGCAGGTATAAAGAGAAGTATTCTTAAGCAGGAATTCATTTAAAATTCACTGCTTTTGGAAATGGAGACTGGATCAGTCCTCTATGAAAGAAGTACAGAGGCTTCCCAAAAGACTAAAAATGGATCTACCATACAATCTGGCAATTCTTCTCCTAGGAATCAACCCAAATAGCACAAAAACACACATTTGAAAAGAAACTTGCACTCATGTGTTTATGGCAGTAATACTTACAATGGCCAAGATATGGAAACAATTTAAATATCCCTGAACAGAAGAGTGGATTAAGATGTGGTCCATATACACAAAGGAATACTACTCAGTGATCAAAATAGATTAAAAGATGTCTTTTTCAACAACGTTGATAGAAATGTGTAGGGTAAGTGAGTTGGTCAGGCTTTTCCCTTCATTAACCCTTGTGACCAGCACCTGTGGTGTTGCACCATCCCTAAGATTGCACGCCTGACCTAAGTAGATATGAACATATGTGAATGGAAGCACCCGGATCTGGGAGGAAAAAATAAAAGGGGTAGTATCAACCTAAGGGAGCACAGGAAGAGAGCACAAGAGAATATCAGAAAGCAACTGAACCCAGAGAAAGTGTGAAGATGTTGACTGCCAGATGTAAGGTACAAGAAATGAACTGATGAGGAGAGATTGTTTAGCTGTAGTTGGGGGTTAAATGGAAGTATGGGCTATAAGATAACTTCATTAACAAAAGAAAGGGGTATTTATAGGGACAAAGGGCGAGAGCATGTTGAATTCCAAAGAAGACAAACAAACCTGAGAAATAATTAACATTTTAAAGCAAAGAGTAATTGAGGAAGGGGTAGAGTAAGTGGGTGGCTTTTGATAAGGAAAGCCAGAGGCACTAGTGCTGTTTCAGAAGGTCATTTCAGTAGTTAGTTTTTAAGTTTTCTTAGGGACCATTAACAAGAGAGGTTTTCCTTTATCTCATCTGGAATGACTCTTCTGGTATGCAAATGGTGCACAGCAAGTATCAACATAAGGGAGCTCAAGAGAATGTCAGAAAGCAGTTGAACCCAGAGAAAGTGTGAAGATTCCAGGGGATCTGGGGAGCTCACATAGCTTCCAGTTCTCTCTCATCCCCCATGGCACTGACCCTGCCTGGTGTGCCTGTGTAACTGCTAGAACCAGTAAAAGAATCTACCTATGCAGATTGGTGTGCCTGATACCTGTACTACAATTGGCATCATGATCAGGCTGCTTATGTCACAATTGGCATGTCACAATTGGCAGTTAGGATGGTTGCACTACAAACTGAAAGGGATTATTCTAAATGAAATAATCTAGAAAGAGAAAGATAAATACTGAATGGTTTCAGTTAGATGTGGGATATAGAGAAACCAAACAAAGGGTCAGAGAAAGGCAAACTTTAAATCTGATTCTTCAAAGTTGACCATAGATCTGAGGAAGGGGAGTTAGAAGAGGAGAAGGAAGGAGGAGGAGGAACTAGAAGAAGAAAGAAGAGGAGAAACAAGAAGAGGGAGAGGGAAGGGGGAGGGAGAAAATGAGAGAGGAAGAGCACAATGGCTAGGACTAAAAGTGCTTTGGTGCTGAGAGAGCTATGGTGACCATAACTGAAGGGATAAATCCTATAGTGTGAAAAAGTTAACAAGGATGTAAAATAATGATAGTCCATTAAATTATATATGTATAGATATATGTATATGTGTATAGATATGTGTGCATATATATAATCCACTTACCATGTATGATTAAAACTGTATAGAAATATTTTCTATACAATCTAACAGTATTTGAGCCATGATTGGGGGTAAGGGTTTCAGGCACTTCCATGAATTTCTACACTGATCTATTTCAAAGCATTGTTTCAACCTTGTTTACTCAGCTTCTCTCCTAAAAGGTGAAATGGACTTGGCAGGAGATGCTTTTACAGCTGTAATCATTGTTACTTACTGAATGTGTTTCCACCTGGTGGGCCTAAAATAGCACAACCTTAATTCACCATCACATGTATGTAATCTAACTATAAAAAAGGCTTGATGTGCCTGTAGTTGTGCTGAGACTGAATTGGATGTGTAACTGGTCAAATGATAACTTGCCAAGAGCTTCTAGACAACAGATAAGATATGTAGGCATAATATGATTAATACAGTTTTTTTTATAATTATTTTATTCTTTAAATAACAACCTCGGTAAATGGTTCTTGGGATACCTCTACAGTTATTTGAAAATTCATGTGTACAGTACAAACCATGTTTTCCTTACAGAATATGTGTGAAGAAAGCTTTTATTATATTTTAACTGCATATCCCAACATTATACCACCACAAATTACCTGTTGCTATATGTCAAGGTCAGAATCTACATTGCCTTGATGTAAGCCAGAGGAAAGCTAAGGAATACAACATTTTAATCAAGTTTTTCTAACTATATGGAATGATATTTTTATTCTGTGAATTTCCCATGGCTCAGAATGTTATCATTTCCATGTGAGTCCTGTTTCTCCAGCCAGGGAGAAATCGATCTCCTTTGCTGAATGATAGACATCAATTTTGACATCCCTCAAAAGTCAGCACAAATGGTACCTACCCTATTGAGATTTTTCTGATTTCCTAGTAGATAGAGTGAGATGCTTTCCTTGGGAATTCATATTTTGGAGCAGATGAATCAATATAGATATTTGTTTTTCTGATTGTGAGCTGTGAAAATGTGTTTATTAACTACAGGAGTTCATCTGTGTATTAACAACAACCCAGAGCTAAAAGTAACAACATTATAATCCACCATCCAGATCTAGGATGTAATTTCAAGTTAATGTGACTATATATTCACACAAGAATATGTGATTGGAATAACCCCAACATAGAGAAAAATCTCTAACTGTGGAAAGTGAAATATCAATTAAGTTTGTTTTGTTTAAGGTAATATTCAAATATACCCCTACTATCATTAGCAAAGCTTTGAGCCCCAATTTATTTGATAAACCTGAAATAAATCTTTATCTTTTATCCCAACAACTACTACCTGCTAGAAGTCCTTCTATTCAATCATTGTTGGTGTATTTTAGAGGATATTCTATAGAAAAATAAAAAGCAACCACCACCGAAATAAAATTCTATGAAAACAAGTATTCCTTTTTTCTTTTTCTAGTTTTGACTGTTGACACAAATCCATGACATTGAACAAAACTTTGTTGCTTGTAAGAACTCAACAATATTTCATGTTACAAGTAACAGCAAATATAATCTGACTTCTCTAGATCTTTAAAATCTCCATTTTCCCCATTCAATATAGTCACCATCCTGCTTAATCGACCACTATACTGTGTTCCTCACAAATTGCTACCTATGTCACTACCCAACATTTCCACAAGACAAAACACTCTATGCTGCAGGCAACTGTGAATTCCTTTGCTGACTTTCACTGCAAACAAACCTCTAATAAGTCTATCACCAGCAGGTCCACACTGTTCACTTTATGTAGCCAACTCTTTCAGTGGGAGTGTATAGAACAGTTGATACACCTTCACACTGTTCTCTTCAAATGATATTTCTTTCCATAAAACACAAGTGACTCAAGAATAGTGGCAATGGGATGATCTATGGATGAGAGAATGCTCAAATGGCATCTGTTAGTGTAAGTGAAACTAACAATCAGGTTCATTTGGTCTGGTGCATTCTGCCAGACTTTACTTAATAATGCACGTTCTTTCAGGAACATTTTGTCTTCCTTCGTTTAAGCCCATCAGTTATTGCGTAATTGAATCTGCCTTTATGCACTCCTCCAAGAAGCTCCTGGGCACATGCACATGCCAGTCAAAATCTGTTTGAATATCTTTTTGTGTCTTTTCCAAAATTGGTCTTCCTGAGGAATTCAGGTTTCCACATCCCGGGTTATCCCAGGTGTGTCACACGGCATGTTAACTTGAAGGATTGTGAAATTGAGTCAGTTTCATTTTGGTTTTAGCGAGCACGTTTATAAGGGTTTTATTACTATTCAGGGGGCCATGTTGGGGCTAGGGGCCGATTTGAAATGGAATGAAACCCCTTATGTTTGCTGTAGTAGTTAATCAGGGACCAAGGGTTAGATGTCAGAAGACTAGAGTACAAGACGGAAAATTTTGTAGTCCTGATTTACAAACCTAGTAAATTGTCACCTAAGAGTCTCTAAAAATGAGCACATTTATCAGATACATACCAGGACACAGAAATGCTTGAATAGTAGTAGAATTCTCTTAACTAACATCTTTGGGAGGGACTTTTGGGAGGCTGGTCACAGAGGACCTCAAGGGTAGTGCTTCCCAACTTTTACATACATGGTACACACAGAAAATAATGTTTACTGTTTGCACAATATGCTGGGGAAAATGAACACAGTTCCTGTGGTTTAGAAACGGCCATCTCAAGAGAGATCAAGCCATTCTAGAATTAAAATGGTGTCCAGATTGCTGAGTGAATTCATCTTGTAACACTTAAATTTATATGCAATAGCATATAAATTTAGGGAAATGCAGGGAAGGTGTGTTTTAGAGAAAGTGTGACTTAATTCTCCAGTGTATTCATTATCAATCTAAATGATACCAACTTAGTTTTATAGTTCTTTATATCCTTAACAATATTTGGTTAAAGAGGATAAAAGAGATTTGAAAGTTTTAGTGGGAAAGTTATTCTAAAATAATGTGTATCATAAGTAAATCCAGAAAAAGATAATATGCATGAAGATAAGACTAATTGGAACTTACAGTACCTTTTTTTCTTGTCTTGCTCAAGAATTTTCAAACTGAATAATTTATGTTGATATTCAAAGGATTGTCTATATTTCCATATTTCTAATATGTCTGCATTTCTAAATGTCTCTCCTTTATGTTCCTTTTCAAATGCTCTAAAGTCCAAGCAAAAGAGATCCTTTGTTCACTGATGAAAGTTTGACGTTTTTCAATTGTTTAGTACTCAATTTGTTTCTCTTCCTAGATCACCCATCCATCATAAATCATCTTAAATTTTCCTGTCTTCATTGAGAATTTTTCTGATCTCGCCATCCAGAAATCATTAGCCTCTTTTGAATTCTTATCTAGGTCTCTGGTATGGTGATATTCCACTTTAATAAACTAGCTATTGATGCATGATCTGATTTGTAGAAATTAGTCAGGTTTAGGTTTAAATCTAGCATCTGCCATTTACTAGGTGGATGACCTTCTAAAATATTTAAATTTGCTAAATATTAATGGCTTACACTAGATTTGTAAGATTATCTCTCATGGTGAAGACTACTGTAAACAATGGCCTCCATGATCTTTGCCACTGCAGTGCGACTTGGCAAATGGAGTTCATTTCTCCACTTGGGGTCTTATGATTTGCTTTAGTCAATAGAATCTGATGACTGACAATGTGCCAGTTGAAAATAAGACCATTTGCTCCCACTTTCTCTGCTGAAATCCTGCTCAACAGTCATTTGAACATGCCAGACTAACTTCCTAGACATGTGAGACTACTTGGAGCAAACTTGAGCTGTTGCAGTTGCAGGCATTGTGGATCATTCAGCAAACAGCTAACTCACCAGAAGATGTATAAGCGAACACAGCTAATATAAAAAGAATTGTCCACTGAGTCCAACCCTGATTACTGACATAGAGAATTAGGTGCTTAAACAAATATGGCCGCATTATGCTCATAACTTATAAACTTAAGTTTATAAATCACTACAATTGATTCAGAATCACTTGTAGGGGTTGTTAAGGTACACATTACTGGATCCTACTCCCAAAGTGTCTGATTCATAGATAATGCATGGGGCCCTAAAGTGCATTTCTAACAAGTCCCTATGTGATATTGATGTACATGGATCAGATACCACATTTTGAGTATTACAAGTATTTCTAATTTACTATGTTAAGATAGTATGTTAAGAAAACAAAAGCTACCTGATAGGTGTATTATAATAATTATTTATTATATATTTAAAGTAGTAATTAGAGGCACCAAAAAAACTTATTTGTTGACATAAATTATATCTCCTCAACTAGCCTACATTTAAAAAAAATCAAGAACTATTATGTAATGAATGCATACTGTTTTTAGCTTATCCTGCTTTTATCTTTATAGCACCTGACATACAGTAAATATATATATTTCTATTTGATATTTTACACAAATAGCAAGAACCATGTATAATTCCTTTACTCTTAGTCACCACTGCAGTCTTATATAATTAAGAGGAATTTTCTAAAGATAATCCAATATTTTAAATAAATTCTATGATTCAATTACATTCATGTCCATAAACTTTTATTAAAAATAAATCACAAAAGGTCAGACTTTTATAATTGGATGGCTGAAGATGGATAGTGCTATAGTAGCTTGAGACATTCAGGATTCTAGTGAAAAGGTATAATTTAAAAAATCAGAGAGAATGAAAAGACCTGGATGAATAGATGGAAAGATTAATGGATTTGAATTCTTTATTATGAGGTCTAAAAAGAATGCATGTATAAGAGAACAGGAAAGGAAAAAGTTCTGGTCTGAATGTAAGCTATTAGTATTTGAGATTTGGAGGGTGAACTTATTAAGTAGTAACCAGGGATATATGTTCTAAAACAGATCCAAAAACGATGCTGACATGCAAGAACTTTGGTAATGAATATGTTACTATATGCTCTTTAATATTATCAAAGTCATATGAGACAAACATGAAATTTACTTCTGAAAAATGGATGCTGAGAACATTGCGTATGACATCATTCAGTGTTTCCTACAAAATTCTCTTCAATTTAGTGCCAGGAGAAAACAATTTGTCTTCTCTGATGAATTACTATATTTATTCCTTTATAGTACTGAAAGTTATAAAACTCACCATGGTTACCTCTTCCTTCTGATGGCTAAGATGTTATGAGCCAATTCTGAAGGTCAGCTATTTCCAGATTATATTAAGTGTTCCTCCTTTTTTTTTCTCATATGAATACTTCTATGTTATCACTTCAACATAACAATTATTTTTAAAATATATTCATTTTACTCTAAGTGCCTAAAGGTAGTGATAATAACTTTAATATCAGTTCATTGTCATAACACAATGTCCGGTATGCAATAGAGTAAAGGAAAAAAATATTGCTAAGTTATAAACTAAATGCCAGTCATTATTGGACATATGAATTACATTAACACTGATTATTGATAGGTTTGTTTGTCCCATTTATGCGTTTTAGCTATATATTTCCTTTTAATTTATCTTATTGAATGAGTATCTTTCACAGCTAAATGCTAAGAGAAAATCTTTTCTCACTTTAATTGTATTTTCTTTTAGGTGGAGAAACTCCAGCTAGTCTTACACTTTCTGGTCACTTTCTGCCCCTTTACTCAATTGATCCCAAGGAAGCAGAGTGACATCTGACCCCTAAATCTGAAAAGAATAATCCAGCCCTGCTCAGCTGAAGTCCTTCATTTTTCCAGTTGTATTTTCATTTCTCAGTTACATCTTTATTTATTCTTCCCCCCTTTAAAAAATTTAATTATTTTCATTAAGATAACACTGGTCGGCTGGGCATGGTGGTGGCGCATGTCTGTAAGCGGCAGTCTAGGAAGCCGCGGCCGGGGCCAGGGATCATGGTTTGAGTCCTGCCAGGGGCACTTAGCAAGACTTAGTTCCAAAAAAAATATAGCTGGGTGTGGTGGCATGTGCCTGTAATGCCAGCTACCTGGGAAGCTGAGGCTGGGGATTGCTTGAGTCTGTGGTACCCCAGGCAACATGAGCCTGTGCTTCCACAGACAAAAAAAAAGTGAGACCTAGTCTAAAAAATAAAATAAAATAAAATAAAAAAAGATAACACTGGTCTATAATACTAAACAACTTGGAGGTATAGCTTCACACCACTTCAGATGTATGCTACACAACACCCCCCACCATGGGTTCCAACTGTCCTTCACCATAGTTTGTGGAAAGGTGGCACCCATTTTATGGGCTACCCTTGCAGATCGTTATCAATCTCTTCCATCTCATTTCTTCTTCCCCAGATGTGACTCTTAACAAAAGTCCATTCGACTCCATCCCCACCTTTGTTCTCCATTCCCACCCCCTGCCTCTTACATAATAATATAAGGCTATTATATATAGCCTTAATTCTATATATAATCAGATTTCTAGAGTTTGTTTTGGTTTAGTTTTGTCTGTTCCTTTGTTTTCAGGTTTTTATTCCATACATTCTGACTCAGTTCACTTAGATGAATTCCCTTTTATTCCTCTATTCATAAGACCCAGTATTTTCTCTGAAATAGAACTCCCTTTATAAATACAATCTTTGATCTTTCATTTCTTGGTACTTTAGTTGATCATCTGTCATTTCAAAAACTATTTCCTTTCCCTGCAAAGTATCTTCAATGACTTTACTTGCTGCTTTCAACCCTTGCAGTGTTTGAGAGTATCACAGGTGTGCTTCTTCAATGATTTTGTTTTTGGATTTCTCATAATTTTTCCTAGTCTGATTATTTTTCTTACAAGCAGATCTTGCATCTTCAGCTTAACAGTGGCCCATCATTCTTTTTATTTACCCATTAGTAAAATTTATACAATTTCAAATTATAAAACTGCTGTCCAAGTCTCTAGAATTCACATGTGTAAGTAGTGCATCTTACAATGTAGATACTATAAAAGTAGACAAGTTGTGTAACTCTAGATTAGTTTTGGTTTCATAATCTAAAGGCCAAAACTCTCTTGGAGTGGTATCCAGACATGGTTGACAAATATGTTGGATGGCATAGAACTCTTTCCTCCTCCAATGTCTGAATGTAGTGCACACAAGAATGACTTAGTGATGAGCTATAAGAATAACAAATGAAAATGGACTGAATCAAGGATTCATTATCCCAGGCTCCATTCAGTGTGTTCTGGAGGAGAAGTGGGGGTTTCCTAAAATAGTTCTCCCATTTGTAGCTCAAATCCTTAAACAATGAGTCAGCATGGGGAAAACATACATTGGTTTCCATCTTTACTTTGATAAAAATAAGTTGATATAGTTTATAGATGGGATTGTAAACTCTTAATATTGATTCAGATTTGACCTAACAATTGCTAACCATCTAATAATAGGTATAACAGTAAACTATAGGCCAAATATCCACAGGTATTTTCAAGTGAGGCAGATACCATTTAAAGTGTCTGGCATGTAGGAATAGGGAAGAATGCATGCTGCCCGGGAGTTACATGTTCTATCAGGAGAAGGGAATGAGTTTACTGAGCCCAATTTACTTTTGCCAGATTTATCCACCACATATACATGTGTATCATTTCACTTTATACATTTCCTGAACTGGAGTACATAAAGAGAGCAAGAATTTCCAAAGGTATTAGAAAAACTGAGGAGAAAAAGAATCTAAGATTAATCAACAAAATTAATAAAATACATTTGAGTAAATGAAAAAAGGAAGATTCCAATAAAATATGTTTAGGCAGCAAAAGTTATTCAAAAATTACTGTGCATCCCCATTAGAATACACTCTTTTAAGCATCAAAATGAAAAACTCATTAGAAGGAGTGTAGCTAAAATCACTTTTTAGTACGTCTTCTGATTCAGGCTATTGCCTGAGACTAACTCAACAGCAACCATTGCATCAGTCATGCAATCATACCAAACTATACCCACACAATCAGAAATTTTAGAATTGCCCAGGGAAGTACTGTGGTATTATAGCAGTAATGACATTAGAGGAACTGACATTTACTTCTTCTTCCCATGTACTAGGCATGTGCTAATTGTTACAGATATCACTACCTTGAGCCTTTGAAATGCTCCTATGTGATTTCATTTATACGTGGAATGCAAAGAAAAAAAAAAGTGAGTAAACATAGTGAAACAAAATCAAAGCCTTAGATTATAACAGCAGAAATATAGTTACCAGAGAGAGGGTTGAGTGGATGGTGGTAGATGATAATTAAACCTTTAGTGATGGTGTGTTGTGGTGTATACCTTTGTCCAGGTTTGAAGCTATATTCCTGAAATTCACACAATGTTAGCAACCAATGTTACCTGAAAATCCTATTAGATAATAGGATTTTATACTTACTCATTTTATACTTACTCATTTTAACTCATTTTATAATTGAGTAAAACAAGACAAAGTAATATACTAAAGAGCATAAAGCTGAAAGTAGCAAAGTTATGATTTGACCCCAGGTTGGCTGACTATAAACCGCGTGTTCTTTTGGATATGCCAAAGTAAATACATCTGTAAATATTATGGGGCTGGGTTACGAGAACTGTAGATATTCTGACTGTCTTTATTTCTATGACTTGACTGTGAAAAGTTCCTGCTAGTTAAATGCTACCCCAGATCATCGTTTTTCTTCTTTCCTCTTCTCATTTTTTTCCTGTTTCTAACCTATTTGAAAGTTCCAGTGGGCTAATTGGTAAGGTCCTGCATAAATACAGTAAAAGTCATTATGAGGTTATCCAAAGGACAAAACAGGGAGGGTGGGTGTACTACAAGTGGAAAATTGTTGTAAATTTGAATTACAACCTGGTTGGACCTGCTTAAGACTCAGTAAAAAAAATACACCATACACCGGAAAACTGCTAGCTAGATTTTAAGCTCTTAGTCATAAAAAAATAGTTTAATGATGAAAGATAAATATTTCACAAATACGTTTGTAGCCCTTGAAAATTGAAAGGCAAATCTTTGAAGAATTTTCTAGGATCTTGACCATAATACTAGGAAATACTTCAGATAATTCTTAAAATATATATGCATTTCTCCATTTTAACTACTTTTATTCTGCAAAGAACACTGAACTTTGATGACATAGGTGTGGACCCTGTGTGGTGAATTGAAACACCAATTTCTTCCTATATAAACTGTTTCATGGACTTATTGTAATTGGTGAGGAAAAAATTATATTTTTTTAAATGTCTGACTCACACCTCTGACTGATTTTAACAAATCATAGATTATATTTAAATCAGTGGAGGCACATCATTACATTTTTCACATTCTTGACAAATAGTATAATCTCATAAAAAACTAAGCAAGCTGTGTGGAGGACCCTCAAGCTATTTAAAAGGAGCTATCATTTGATCCAGCAATCCCTCTTCTGGGAATCTATCCAAAGGATACAAAAACACTAATTCAAAAGGTAACCTGTACTCCTCTGTTTGTTGCAGTACTGTTTACAATAGCCAGAACATGAAAATAACTCAAATCTCCCAGAACTGACAAATGGACCAAAAAGTTATGGTATGTTTATACAATGGAATATTATTCAGCAGCCAAAAAGACAAACTTTTTTCATTGTGGTAATATGGGTGGAGCTGGAAGGAATCATTCTAGCTGAAATCAGTCAGAAGGATAAAGTTAAATACAGGATATTCACATTCATATGTGTGATATGGGGAAAACAAAAAAAAGGACAAGAAAAATTTAAAATTAACAAACTGATAACTGAAGCAAACAGCAAGGGAGATGGAATAAGCGCAAAATCAGGGAGGGAGGAGCACAACGATTAAGATGATGGTTCATGGGTGACATGGCAGTGGGAAAACTTCAGGGTATACAACAATGTAAAAATGTATGTAATCAATAAAAACTAAAATATCTGCATTTATTAATTAATTGCCAATTATTTTGTGGTATGCCAGGTTAGATATCACGATATAGAGATTAAAGGAAAATTGATTTGATTATGATCATGTAAGAAGAAATTAAAAAATACATAATTACAAAACAGTGTGAAACTGCATATGATAGAAGAAATCCCTGAGAAATGATCTCTAACCATAAAAGAAAAATAATCCTGCCTCTAATCAGATTGATAAGTAGAATTTTCCTCTAGCAGCTCAGTAGTTTTCTACTTTGGGACATAACACATTTTTTATGTAGCTCTGTTTCTTATAAGACAAAGACCCTTGTCTGTGGTATTAAAATGCATACTGGCCTTGGGAAGAAAAGAACTAAATTTTTGATCTGGGTTTCTCACTTAACAGTTGCCTGCATGGGCCAGGCAAATTATATAATGTAGTTTAGTTTTCCTTTCTGAGGAAGTGTCTTTATACATATGTATGATTGTATGAATTAAACAAAAGGATTTTTCATTTATGTAGCATGCAAAATATCTAATCAAATGTTTAGATTCAGTTCAATCATAATATTTGGGTTTTGCAATGGTGAAAGGAGCAAGAAAAACCTGAGTTGTGCCACACTTATTGAGCTGCTTGATTGCAAAGATGAAAGGTCAATTACCTTGCATCATTATTCAGTGCCAACTGAGGCCCTATTTCTGTCTCCTAGATCCAGTGATGTTTCAGACAAGGATGGCTCACACAGGGTGTGTGTGCACGGTGACGACTCAGAATAGACATGCCTCTTCAACTAGAGTTCTCTTCCCTACTGACTTCAAGTAGTGTCTTGAAATCATTGATCAACACTTTCCAGGTAATCATTACCAATTGATCAGAGACGGCCCTCAGGTTAAACATATTTGTCATTCCAGATTTATAATCAGATTCTGACAAACAGTCCCTCTGGCAGGGTCTGTGGTGTCTTCTTTCAGTTCATCAGCACACTGCCTGAAATGCTCCAGTCAGCTGGAGGGACTCTAGAGAAAAGGGAAGATTTCATACATTCATCCCTGAAATATCCAGAAATTACTCTCATTAAGGGCAAATGGTGACCAAAGATTTAGTGTCTACAGGTTTCCATATAGCTTCTGAGCTACCTCCCCAAACTGCCTTGTTTACTCTGAATTTTCATGGAACTTCCTACTGAAATTGGGTCAAAATAATGAATGCGGCTTCTGGCACCAGGTTCCCTCAGGTTCACCCACTCAAATAGCACTTGCCCGTCAAATGTATTTTGAACAACAGGGTTTTATTTACAAGGAACTTAAGAAGGAAAACAAAAAGTCCTTAAAGCCACAAATGGTAGTTATCTTACCCCAGTCACCATTTTCAGTCCCAGAGGTCCCAAAGATACAGGTCCATGATGGTGCCCCTTTGCCCCTCCAAACCTAAGGCAGGCACTCTCCAAAATTGTCTTTCTCTAGTGTCTTCTCTTTGCTTCTTCTCTCTCCAGTGTTCCAAGCTGCTCCACTTCCTCAAGGCTCTTCAAACTTTTTCAACAAATACTGATAAACAAATCAATTTCCAAATCCCTGGCCATCTCTAATTTTCCATGCCACCTTGCTGCGGTGCCACACTCTCCACACCAGCCACTCTTCTACGGGCCACCATGTCTCTTGGTCATCACAAGCTCACTCTTCCAGGGGGCTTCTGCCCAACCTGGTCACTCAGGTTACTGCTCCACCATTTTCATTTCTCTCCTATCCCAAAAGTCTCCCTCTCAGTCTCTGCCTCTTTCCTTTTATCTCCTTTTTTTCCTCTTTTTCTCCTAAAAGCCAAAGACTCAATTTCCCTCTATAAACCCTCTTGGTGATACATTTTCTCTTCCCTAATTGGGATTTCCAACAAAATAAGAGTCTCCTTATCCTGTGTAGGCCTTTGTGTTTTTCAGACACAGCTAATGGCCTCAATGCCTATATTTTAATAGTGCCCATATTAGGGTCTCAGCTTCATTAATATTGGGGTCCTGGCTTCACTATTACCTAAAATCATTGACTTAGTCTTTCTAATGCACAAAGTGGTGAAAATCACTCCTAAGAGCTTAGTAATTAGTACTATATATGTAACTGACACTCTGCTTTTGCATACATATATATTTTAAATGTACAGGTGTGCATACATGTACATGTATATTTATAAATATATATGTATTTTTAATTTCCATTATTTATCACTAGTGTTTTGGTTGACTTAGACTACTACAATGAGATACCATAGAACGTGTGGTTCAAACAACAGGAATTTAGTTTTCTCAGTTCTAGAAGCTAGAAATCAAAGATCAGGTTTGTTTTTCTTAACCTTCTAGTCATGTCCTCATGTGGCCCTTTCCTTTGGGCTCATTACAAGTAGGTCTGGTGTCTCCTCCCCTACTGAACAGGACTTCAGTTTTATTGGATTTAGACTCCTCTCTGATGACCTCTCTGATGGCCTATGTTATATAGGATCTATGTACCTTCTTATAGATCTATGTACCTTTCTTATAGAAAGTCTTATGGGACAATCTATATGCAAATACAGCCACACTGAAGATTAGACATCAACATAAAAATTTTGTAGAGACATGAATTGTTTTATAACAGCTAATAAATAAAAATACAATTTATATATTGACCGTATATCATGAAACATTTCTAAAGTTAGAGATTAGTTTTAGTAATATTTTTGTATTGTTAAGCTACAAGAGCCTAGACAGTGTTGCATTAATTGACCATGAGAGAGCACTCTAAGAGAAAACATAACAGGGCAAAACATAAGGACCTTATGTTATGTTTATGTATAATGGGCAGATAGCTCCCATTAGAGGGAGAGCAGACAGACTTCCTCAAAGCAGATAGGCCAGCACAACTAAAACTTGACCTATGTAAATCCATCAGGATGTCTTAACCCTGCTACATTTTGCTCTGTGCCTCAGCTTTGCTCTAGATAAAGTATACATTGAGGTAAGGTATGAGCTTCACAAAAAGTGTAAAAAGAATGTGCTACCAGCAATCAGGGCTCTAAGTCCCCTTGACTTAGTAGCCATATATATATATATATATATATATATATCCTTATATTCCTGTTTCTAAAGTGCCTGTGTCAAGCAGCGGCCTAACACTATAATATTTAGAATTTCCTACTTAATACTCTGGTTATTTGCAAAAAAAAAAAAAAAAAAAAAAACTTTTTTTCAATAAAATGACTTCCTGCCTGACATTCTTCTCCTGCTGAGTCCCTGTAATATCATGTGGATTAGGAATGGTAAGAGTGGCATCCTTTGTCTACTGTGAATATGAGAATTAAGGATTTACTGTCTTTTTACAGTGTGATGTTAGAGGTATATTTTTTATAGATGTCCTTAATCAGAAAGGGGATGATCCATCTATTCTATTAGCTTGCTGACAGTTTTAGAATAAATGAGGTTTGGATTTTATCAAACACATTTTTGTGTTGATGAAACAAAAATGTGTTTGATAAAATCCAAACCTCATTTATTCTGCATATGCTAAGATCATTTTGTTTATTTTAATGAGGTGAATGTATTGATTTTCTATGTTAAATCAATTGGGATCCCTGTAGTAAATTCCACAGAGTTATGAAACATTATCTGCTTTATACATTACTGAGGTAGATTTAATGAAATTCTTCTAAGAATTATGTTTATGAGAGATACTGATCTTTAGTTTTGTTCTCTTATGTTTTAGATTAAATGTCTGCATGATTTTTTACAACATGAGTTGGGCAATGTCCAATCTCTTCTATTTCCTAAATGTTTGTGAGCTATTGATCAATTGATATATTTTTCCTAAAACTGTTGACAGTATTCACCAGTGAAGCATTCTGGATCTTAAACTTTCTTTTTTTTGGAGGGGCTATGGAGGGGTTAGTAACTATAACTTTAGCCTCCTTAATGTATTTGTAAAATAGATCTATTTCTCTAAGTGATCTTTGATTGCTATGTCCTTCAAATATTTTTTACATTATATCTAAATTACCTAATTTATTGGCAAAAATGTTCATATTTCCTTTCTTACAAATGTCTATAAATCCCATAGAGATATTATTTCTTTCATTTTGATATTAGCAGTTTTTAAAATTCTATTTTGCCTCCCATTTGTCTGGTTAAAGTTTTATCAATTTTATTGACCCATAGAAACCGGGTTTGGGTTTTTAGTTTCCTTTTCTTTTGTGTTTTCTTTTTAATCGATCCTATTCATCTTTATTGTCTGTCTTCTACTTATTTTGGATTTAATTTGCTCCTCACTTTTCTACTTTAAGGTAAAAGATTACACAATTTCTTTAAAAGATTATTTTTCCAAGTATAATTGTTCAAGCCTATGAGTTTTCCTTTAAGCACTATTTTAGTTGCACCCCACACTTTTCCATCCACTTAAAAATATTTTCGAATTTCCCTTGTACTGTATCCTTCAAATAACATAAATTTAGAAATAATTATCTACTTTCAAATACTTGAGCATCAATCTAGTGTTTGGTGGCAGGTCCTGTAAATGTCAATAAAGTCATGTTGGAAGACAATGTTGAGGCTCATATGTTCTTAAAATTTTCAGTCTCTTATTCTATTAGCTCAATGGAGTTTTAATCTCCATTAATAATTCTATATTTGTCTATTTCACTTTATTTTTGACAATTTTGCTTCATGCTTTAAAGTTCTGTCATTAGATGCAAAGGTAGTAGTCTGTCCTTAACAGATGTGTCCTTTTATCATTACAAGTTGTCCTTTTAAAATATGAATTTATTGATCATATTTTTCACCTCACATACTTTTGAAAAATAAAGCTCAATAATGAATTAGTTTTATGGAGGGAGAGAATCATAATCAATCTTCAGTTACTGCAGAGAAGAAATTTTATATTTAAGTTGGAAGATGTCTAAACATGTAGACACCTAAATTGTGAAATGAGGCAATCATCCTAAAATATGAATTATTTCTTGCTTAAAAGAGTTCTACAGTATCACTTTTTTATGTGACATTGTTTTCTCACTAGACTCTCCTCCCCCGGTATGGGATCTTTCTTGTTCATCATTGTATGCTAAGTATTTAGAAGATTGTCCATCATGTAGTAGGTACTTAATACATATTTATTAAGCATTCAAGACCTTTAGCATTTGGCTTAAGGCTCATTTATCACCACCCCAGTCTTGTGAATACTTCTGGGATATGGGACAAGAATGAATTGGAATGAGTTTTCAATATAAATTCTTTAAAGAGAGAACTACAGTCAAAGGTGGTTTGAAGAATAATGTTCCAGGAGAAATCGAAGGATGACGCTAGGCATTTGTTATAGGGTTAATTTATGAGTACTGAGTCAGTGCAAAGAAATCTGTATGGGATCACTTTGGGATCCAGTAGAAAGGAAAGATCAGGTGTATATTAAAAATTGGCTTGTGTATTAAAAAATGGCAGTTACCATTTGACATTGATTGTAGGAAACCCTATTTTATTGGAGAAGACTTGGCTCTGATAGACCCTATTTATCCACCTTACAGGATATATATCCTTGATCCTGAAAACCTGATCCTGATCCTCAGCTCATGGGGCACTTCTTCCCATTCCATGCCAAAAATACACATACATACCACTTACCTTTATTCCTATTCTTCTGTGTAGAATAAACTTCCCCCTCCATAACCCTTTCCCTGATATCCTGGTTGTATGCCATCATTCTTATTTTTCCAATTTTAGTATATGTGCTGCTAAAGCAAATACCATTCTTATTCTTTATGGTTCAAATACACTATCTCCTTATGAAACTTTTCTCCCTCCTGATTTTCTAACACTTTATATTTGGCATCTTTACAGCAGTGATATTCTATTATAATTTTTTGTTTGTTTCTGTCCCTAGACAAAATGGAATATTTTTATAAATAAACATACATTTATTCCTTCACATTTTTAATTCTCAGTCTCTGGGGTCTAGGATAGTGTTAGTCACATAAACTATATTTTCTAATGAGTTGGGTAAGTAAATATTACAAAAGCACAGTTTCCTTCCAACTCAAGAATTTCTGGGTCTGCAGTATTGTTGGATACTCTGGATATTTTGCTCTCTTGTTTATATCATGAGTATTCCAGAGCATAGAAATTCATTCTATTAAAAGTGAATGAGTGAGAGGAATACAATGATAGCACTGTTTTTCTTAAGTTCTAGTGCCTGAAGTAGCAATCCATAGAATAAATCCAAACAGTAAAAAAAATCTTGTGAAAAGCCAAATAGTAGTGAGAAAAAATATAAACTAAATAACGGGATGCTGTTTTCACCCACCAATTGACAACAATTTTAAAGAACTAAAAAAAAAAAAACTAGTGTGGTGAGCTGCAGAGCAAAAGTTACTCTGATATATTACTAACAGAAATTTAAACACAATTTACCAGTGGCTATTATCATATAGATACAAGTTTTATGCAGTAATTCTACTCCTGAGATTCTGTTTCAGAAAATAAGCATTTATGAGGATAGATGTATTACTGCATTTATGAGAATATAGGGAATACAATATTTCAGCATTGGTTGTAACATAGAAACAAAGTGAAAAATGTTTATTAATAGTGAAATGGTTGGTAATGATACTAAGAAATGCAGCATAAAAGTGTATATCTTAGAAAAAAATAAAATTCCTTTTTTTTTAAGTATAGAGATAGAATGCCAAAATAAGTTCTACATGGTCTTCAATTTTCTGGGGTTGGGTAATTATTGGGGGAAGTAGACAAGATAATGATAAGGATAAGGACAATGATAAATGAAAGTAAGAAACAAAAAACTGCAGATGGATGATTGACAGATAAATGAAAAGTCTTGAATATTATGTTACATGTTATATATGACATGAAAACCTTTACTAAGAAGTGGCATGGAGAAACTAGAGATCATTGATTTGAAGATTGCATGATGTTATGGGCAACTTTTAGTATTTCTGTCATTTTTGAAATCCCTATCAAAGTTAAAAAAGAACAACAAATTTGTTTGAATAAAACTGTTGATAAAGTTATAAAACTCCATTTTAGCAGATGTACTTTAATTTTAAAAGTCCAAGGAAGGAAAAAAGGTATGTGTACATGTACATACACACATAATCCTCTGTTTTATCTGTGAATCTTTCTATAACCAGCTCCTATAGTGATACTAAAAACCAAATCCCCTACCATTCTCAAGGCTGTAAGCGCCTTGAAGACAAAAATTTCATTTCTTTAGTTTCATAATCATTGCAACTACCTTCATAGATGTTTAGTAAATATTTACTTACTCAAGTGAAGAAACGAACTGAATGACAATCATTGGAAAGATAAAACATAAAAGCATAAAAACATAAGAAACATTTCTGATAAGCAAAGTCAGAACACATGGCCCAAGATGTATAACCATTTATTGTATGAGAATGAAAATACCATGCCTTAAATTTGTATGTTTTTTGGGGGGCAAAACTAGAACACCAAGACATTTAGACTGTATTCATAAACTCAAATTACATTGAGCCAATATCAAAAGACAATTGCATTCTAGAAATGCAAAATATACTTTCAATAAAAGTATTTAAGGTCACAAATATAATTCACCTATTTATAATCTGCTATTTATATAACTTACATACAATACACTTTCATTTAATCCAATTCTTCTAGAGCTGAAAATCTCTTTGGAACTGATTTCTCCCCACTTTAATGAGAAAGTGTTTGATTCATTCTGCTATCTTTCTAACATCCCCACCCCCAGCACAGTGCCACCCAGCCCCTTCTCTCAGCTGGCAAGCACAGGCCCCAGATGCCAAGCTGTGGAAGATATTTTATCTGCTGCATCTGGTTCCTTAGCAGATTCGACAGGCCTCTGTGCTGGCAGATTCAGAAATGCCTTTAGGCTTGTCACATGGTGAAAACTCCCAACTGGCTGTCTGAATTGCCAACCATGTTTTGACTCACTGGAGAAAAGAGAGAAATAGCACTTTTGTGCACCTATTGATAACCCCTTGTGTTGTGTCCATTAATAACCTCTTGAGTAAGTGAGCAGTCACTTCTGGTCTGAAAAATATATTTGTGTAGGGCAGCCTGGACTGGGTTGAATCGATCCTCTTGATTGATATAAAGTTTTAAGTAGAACATGATTGAGTTTTCTTTCATTGGCCAGAGAGGAAATCCCCAGCAATTTGGACTCCAGCATGTCTATTCTGAAATTCAGAAAGCATCAGCATTTTAGAATTGGAAAGAAAATTAAGAGTCAGCTAATACATCTCCTTAATTTATCTGATGAAGAAACCTGGACTCTGAAAATGGGAGTAGGCCAAGGTATATAGCAAGCAGAATAAAGGAAGTGATCAACCCTGAGTAAGTTCTGGAAGTGGGAAAGTACAAAGCCAATAAATAGGAGCAGGGAATTTGCCTATAAGTGGAAGCCTGGAGAAAATACATGGGCCCGGTGGGGCAGGGTGTAGCAAGGGAGTGAATATAGCAGGCAGGGAAGATCCAATTGCTAAACCATGTGACCTTAAACATTTTCTAAAGACTAGACTGTGTTCTCTTGCTTTGGGGAAAAAAAAAAAAAGTAAAACACATAGCATAACTTGTTTAAGGGTTAAATGAAATAAAGTGACAATAAATGTCAGAAATAATATGACAAGGACCAGGGATATGCTCATTAAATGTTTATTAAGAATTTCACCATGTGAATGCCAAGCTAAACATGATAGATGGTGGTAATTATTAATATGGGAGATGAAAGAAGTAAATGGAAACAGACTTAAAAAACCAGGACAAGAAAGTGAATCTTCCGCATGTTTTCCTAAGGATACATGTATGCAGCCCAGGGACAGCATTCTCACACGTGCATACTACGACCACCACATTGCTCCCATCGTCACAGCTGCAGTAAGCTCTGGATGCCAGTAGGGGACACCCACGGCCCAGCAAGGAAAACCCAGGCCAGCTCAGGCTTGGAGATGATGAATGAAAATGATACTGGCAGAGTGAGACGGGCCTGTTAAGATTTTCATTCCATATAAACAAAAGTTCTGAAAGGGATGCCCCCAACAGTCTTTTTAAGCACTGAACTTGTAGGCATGTCAGTGAACTTCAACTTCTCTTTCACCTTTACTTACAGGCTGAGGCCTTGAGAAAGAGTTTTACTTATGTTAACGTAGTATCATTCTCTTTTGCAGGAAAGATCAAAAGCACCAGGTCTGGGTGAGTCAGAGCTCACACAAGGTCATTCTGGGAAAATGGATACTGAGAAGTGCGATAGGATTTGTGATGTGTGTTCTATGATGTCTGGACTCTAGATTTTACTTAGGAGAGCTCAGGAGCCAGCGAGGTAATGACTATAAGGTAAATGTGTCTTGGGGTAGTGCTATGGGTCTCAGGTTGCTGGGGAAAAATATAGGCGCACTATATGTGTGAGTGCGTAGGTGTATGTAAGTTGGTATCCTACATTTTACTGATATATAGAACATGTAGAATATATTTTAGACATTATAATACAGCACATAATCATCTTATGAATTCCATATCATTAATTGATTCTCAAAAAAGACTTCAGATGATTTTTGCTGAACTCTTTAATCTATAGCAAACTGCTTTTTCAATATAACAGTGAGTTGGCAGAATCAGACTACAGATCAATGCTTAATTACTAGCTGATTCAGCAAAGTAGTCACTCACCTCATGGATGAATGGATGTAGTGGTGATATGAATGTTGGTTGATATTTTAATTTATGTTAATGAGATCAAAATGAAACAACAAATATGTGTGTTGAAGCTTCATTTGTTGGTTAATGGCATGAACCAAATCTTTGCTAAATCCTCTAATAGTGTTTGAATACCAAAAAATATTTTCTTGATTATTTTTGTTATTTGAAATGTAATAGGCACAGCATACATTTGAGTCAACCTGTCTTATTAACCTATTAAATCAACAAAGCAATAAACTAAGACTGACTTTATAATACTTGCCAATTTTCATGGTGTAAATACTCTGACTCCAGGTGATTTCAAACAATCAACATAACACTACTGAACACAAAGTTGGGAAGAGATTCCTAGTGGTATACAAGTATATAATGTCACCACTGTACAGTTATAATAGACATAAATAAATTCAAGCACACAGATAATGAAATGTAGTAGAATGATTAGGAAGTAATGAATGTTGTGTTTGACTTTTCATAAAATGTAAAATATCTATGTACTATAATCTTTTGAAAATGAATTTATTCTGCATAGTTGATAATGCCTAGTAGCACTTAATTCATAGTAATCATAATTATAAAAGTAGAAAATCAAGAATTGAGAGGTGCTGTGAAAAAGCATTATATCTAAAATTTTCCAAATATTTATTTAGCAATTATCATAAGTAAACTATCACTCTAAAAGTTTTATAGGGATTAAATCATAAAATACTACAATTATGAAGAGTATATATTATTTCTCTAATAGGTAAGAAATCTCTCTAATTGGATGAAAATCTCTAATAGTTAAGAATCTGATTTTCAGAAAAGTGATTTGTTCAAGTTCATGGGTAGTAACAAGAAGATAATGTGATTTTTTATGGATTGTGCAACAGAACAATGACAGTACCAATATGTTACTCTTGGATAGGTTGAGATTTAGAAAAAAAGTCTGCTGTAAAAATTTGAGCAAATCACCCCTTTCTCTAAATCTTCTATATATCAGTCACTCTACAATATGCCCCAGTTCATTTCAAAGATGAGGCAGTAGAAGTAGAATGGGCTGCTGAAGAAGGTGGTGCAAGCTGTCATTATCAAATTCTTGGATCCCAGTAATAACATATTTAGAATTAACTACTGTATGTGCACCTCCCATCCTTTGAACTTTCATTGCTCACCTGAAAGGGAAGTTATTGTATTAGAGCAAGAGAATAAAGATGCTAAATCCTCATTGTTTACCGTAAAGACCTATGATTGAGGTAGAAGATCAAGAGCTTTGGTCCATTTTTTTCCTAGACTAGCTGAAGGATCTATAAACAGGAAGACCTGTGACCTAAGATGGCATACTCAGAGAGAGAATACTGACTCTTTGAGAGCAAATAGGTCTGGCTGCCCATGCCAGGTTGCAGCAAAACTCCATGGAAGGGTTTTTGGGATAGCTTCTCCTGTTTGAGGAAGTACTGAGCATCTCTAGGAAAATCAGTCAATAAATTCTTCTCACTGTGTTCTCATGAAGATAAGTGCTTACAAAATCATCTTCTATATTATAGTAACATGGCCACCTCCAGTATTTACATTCCATGTGACCCATTTTCAGTGGTCTGAAGCACCTAAAGGGGTTATCTAGAATAATAACCTCTTGCTGGGGCCAAGTAGGACTGAACAGGAACAAGTGGAGCTCTATTATGAGCCCATATGTTGGTAGAATATATTACCCACCCCTCAATCTAAACCTGCTTTCTGCTCTTATCTGGCACTCTACACACTGGTAACCATGTCTCCCTTCCCATGTCCTTGATCTCATGCCTCTCTGGACATTCTTTTCATAGCACTAGTTATTGTGTGTGTGGGTGTGTGTGTATGTGTGTGTTTCCAAATGGACAATGGGTTATTTTGGATAAATTGTCTGTGCCTCATTTTATATTATGGCAATAGAACTCTGTACAATGACTGGAATATAAAAGGTGTTGAAATATCTGTGTAGGCCGGGCATGGTGGATCGTGCCTGTAAGCTTCAGCCTATGAAGCGGCAGGGGCTAGGGATCACAGGGTTCGAGTCCCGCTTGGGGCCCGTAGCGAGACCTAGTTCCAAAAAATAACTGGGTGGCACACTCCTGTCATCCCAGCTACCTGGGTAGTTGAGGCTGGAGATTGCTTGAGTCTGTGGTACCCCGGGCAACGAGAGTCTGCAGTTCCACGGGCAAAAATAGTAAGACCTAGTCTCAAAAGAAAAAAAAAAAAAAAAGAAAAAGAAATATCTGTATAGAATCAATTAATAAATTCTATAGGGTAGAAATTATTAATAGTAGACTCTTTAGTAATGAGGATATTGAAGCCTAAAGATGTATAATTTGTTTAAGGGTAACTAGTGAGAGTTCAAAAATATCCCAAATAAATGACTCCTAGTCCAATGCTCGTGTTTCTATATTGTTAATTTGGTAAATTGAAGTTAGTTAAATTACTTTAATGCTCTTATTTTATATCACAAGTTTCTCGGCACTGAAATATAATGGAACTTCTTCCTTAATGTTTAGGTTGAACCCTAGAAATTTCAGATTAGAATTCTGGAAACCAGATGGAAAAAAAACTCAGTGAAAAGAAATAACATCTCAACAGGGTTTTCATCATCTCTGCCAAATTATATATGGGTGTTTGATGGCTGATGAGAATGAGTGTGGGTAGGCAGAGCTTTTTTACACAAGCTTATGTGTATGTACCTTGGGTTATCAGGAAAAGAAACTATGGGGTATAGTACTTAATTGTCTAGTCCTGTGAGAAAAATACTGTGATCAAGATAAAATACTCTAGCTATATGCCTTGATGTTTAGCAAACAGGCCAATTCATGCCAATTTTAAATCACTGAATGTTTATTTTGAATCTAGGTTCATGATGCTATATCTGTATATGTACCTGAGAGTTCATTCCTCATGTCTTTATATCTCTAAAAGGGTTGATATTTAAATTATCTGTAGAGAAGAACTATGACATTAAAGTACTTCCAAAGAGGAGCTCAAAGAATGGTCACCCAAAATGTCTTGCAATTTTTAATCACACATGTTAACTTTCTTTTCTTTAAAACACCAGCTGACAATCAGCTATTACAGAAAATACTGTGGAAGAGAAATTGAATCTGTCCAGTGTTCATAAATACTTTGGCATGTTTCAGGTTAATTCTTTGACCTATAACTTAATTAAGACATTTCCATTCTTTTAGTCAAAAAATTTTCCATTTGTTCTTGAATGGAAATCATAATAGTAAGAATAACAGCTAATATTTATCCAGAGCCTCCATGATCTTGGCATTATGCTAACCATTTTACATATTATTTAATACTCCTTCCAAGTGGATAAAGTTACTACTATTCTCATAATTTGATAAGTGAGAAATAGAAGTTTAAAATCCTTAAGTGCCTTACCCAGAGCCACCTAAAGGTGTTAACTTATAAAGGTGAGCTTTGTACCCAGATGTCCCTGAATGTACTTCTTCAGCATTCTCATTATATTTTGATATTATTTTTAGAAAGACAGAATTTCAGACTCTAAACTGGCGTGTGCTTAAGAGGGCATCTGTCATTGGGCATTGACATGGGAAACTGGGAATAATTCTCTGTTAAATTAAAAAATTAGATGAACTATTTGAATTATAATGTTCTTATGCATAAAAGTTTAATGATAAAATATTTCACAGGCTGAAAGAGTAAATGGAAAATTGGGTAAATATCTAGCATCAAAAAATATATTTGCTACTCATAATTAAAATTCTAAATACTATGTCTTCTTATATATTTTTTGTTCTACTTTAACTAGAATTAGTGAACAAAGGTCATTCTCCCTAGCTCTTTCTTACAACTGTAGCCTCCTTTTTGATGTACACATATATACATACATACATACACATACACACAGAGCCCTGTGATATGTTTCCAGGACCTTTTTCATAGCTATTTTTCTTATATGTTTCAGGAGTTGCAGAATTTCTCTAGGGAAAAATGACATGGATCATTACAAATGTGGAAATATAGTCCTCTAGTAATTGGCCCATGTCCATTGCAGTTATTTACAGTCATCAGGAACTAGAAACTGAAAGTGCTCATTGACACGTATAGATAAAGAAAATGTGATATATGTATATAATAGAATATTATATAGTCGTAAAAAGATTAAAATCCTGTCATTTGCATCATGGAAAAAATTATTCATAGTGAAATAAGAAAAACACTACATGTTTTCACTTCTGTATAGTATATAGAGAAAATAGAAGTGAGGCTTTTCTAAATAAGAATAGGTGAAAAAGACAAGGTAGGTGTCTGTCATAGAGTCTAGTTTTCAACAAGTAAAAAAAAATTCAGACATAAATATCAATAAATATGATCAGTTCCCATAGAAGTAGATTCTCTTTTAAAAATAGGGTAATGAGACAGAGATCTTCCAAAAGAGGATTACTTGGGATAAGGATAGGTATTAATGATCAAGTGATAATTAAAATGAGAGCTTTTGGATGAGAAAAGAGTTAGCCATGTAAAGATCATGGGACCACTGTGCTTCAGGAACATAATCAAATAGTACCAAGTTCATGGGGCAAGGAGTGTGCTGTTGCTAATAAACAGAAGAACACACTCATTGGAGACTGATAATGGAGAATGGTTGTATTAGGAGAAAGGACAATGTTTAAAAGGGAGTCATTTGGAGGCATTTCTCAAACACTCTAATATATACTTTGTCTCATTACAGCATAAATCAAATCAGTAATTGGTATCTGGTTCACTATCTGAAAATCTTAGGTCCCAGGATGGAAAGAGACCTCAAAAAATGTTTTATTTAACTTACCAAATTAAGTACCAGATGAAGAGAGAAACCCAGGAAAGGGTAAGGAATTGTGTGTGGTCATTGAATCTACAAGGAACAGAAGGAAGTAGAGTCTAAGGGCCTTTTTATTCAGTGCAGTGGTCCTCCCATGTTCTGCCTACCCTTTACCTGATCTCTCTGTATCATGTGCATGGAAAGAACATAAGAATCTCTCGTAGTAGTAATTTAATCACCAGTAGGAATTCCTAAACTTGTCTAATGAGGATTTGAAGAACTAGATAAATAACCAAACAGACAAACCCTGCTTTGGAAGAAGCTGATTGAGAAACCTTAGCGTGGGGTCCAAGAATCTGTTTTTAAAGAGTGTCAAGTAGTTCTAATCATCACCTATAGCAGTGAAGAGAGTCATGATCTTGTGTTCAGAGAACCTCAATTTTCATTCTGGATCCCCCAATAACATCTTTAAACCTGCATTTCTGTGTCTTAATAGTGGGGATAATTTTAGTCCTAATATGTCCTGGTATTTCTAGAAGAATCATTGTTTCCCACGATGTCATATTTTTGATGTAGAGTTCAGTTAATACTGATAACTATAAGTGTTCCCGACCATATCAAGTTAATCCTCAATGTTTTCCATTATTCATATAAATAACATATATTCAGTTCTCAATGTAATGAACTATAGAAATGATCCCTGAAAGTATAGTCTTGTCAGTTCTCAATGTAAACCCTAGTTCTCCTCCCTCCATGAGCTGCTCCCTTTCTACTACGTTGTATTATCTCTCTCTGAATAAATAAAATAAAAATAATAAAATAAAAAACTGATAAGGTCTTATCAGAGCTATTTAACTTATTTTAAATAAAACTCTTTCAGAAGTACTTAGCTATCAATGAAGATGCTAGTTGAAACAGATCAGAAAGAAAAACAAGACACTGGCAGTTATTTAACACCATAATCAGCGAAGATTCAAAATAAAACCTCAGGTTTACAATTTGGGCTTTTAGAAGGAAACTGTATGCCTTTTATCAGGAAATAATTTTAGAAAGTGTTGTCTCCCTCCCATTCTGCCCTTTTCCGACTTTTCCTCCAGGATGTATGAAATACTATTTTACAGCTAAACGTTTCCCCATCGCATCATAGATTCCACTGAAATTCCAGGTGGGTGCAAAGTGAAATCAGCACAAATGATGCTGACCTATCTAGTTTGTTGTTTCAACTAAGTTTTGTAAAGGGCAACAAAGTTAACCTGATTTTAGACTTTGGCCACATAGGCATCTTAGTCAAGGCAAAAATGACAACCAGCTTTCATTATCTACACCAATGCCAATCAGCTGACAGCAGCTGCTTCAAATTTCCAAAAACAAAATGAGGCTAATACAAGACTTCACCCTGAAAAGGATCCTGACTGATGAGAAATATTTACTATGGAACACAAGGAAGGGTATGTTTTGATGTGTGAGCTATTTGCTCTGTTTGGAGTGAGAAGACAGACAAGAAGAAATTGCATGGATTATAAATTGGAAGGTCCTGGTTGTTGATTTGGTTCTGACAATAACTGTGAACTTAGACAAGACTTTCCATTTCTAACTCAGTAATCCAATGCTATGATGAATGAGTTAGTGAATGAATCATCAGTGTTGTATTATAAAATCAGTGTAAATATAATAAAGAGGACTGGCACTTATATTTATACCTGCTTGATTATTAGTGATACTGAAAATTTTTTCTTTAAAGGTTGTTTCCTAAATGACCTCAAAGACCTCTAGGACACTGAACTTAGGGGAATATGGCTCACCCTCCGAATTGCTCTTTCTACCACAACCTCTACTAACTGGGGTCCAGACTCCTCTGGCCAATATTAAATTGCCCACTGTAGAAACTCAGGGTTTTTACCCCCTTTGACCAAAATTTACATTTCTGGGTCTTTTATTGTGGTAAGAGGAGGTAAAAAAGAAAATCATCACTCCCCTGGTATCAGAGTATCACTATTTTACATAAAGGTTCAGGTGACTGTCATCCCATTTTATGTTTGCATATACCCATCTATCCTTCTCCATTTAATGAACTAAAAATCAATATCAGCCTAGAGTCAGGATAAAAGAATAATTGTTACAACAATTTCCTCATGTAAAAGCTCCTATAGAAATTGATATTAAAAATACACCCAGTGTGTGGCTGCTATTCTCTTGGGACTGTAACTCATGCACAAGTCAATTAGCATGAGGCTAGGAGGAAAATAGATCACCCTAAATCATTTCACTACAGGTTTCAAGAGGTGTAAAGAGCACTAAATTCACTCAGAACAAGGCAGCATTTCCGATGGACAGGAAAGTGAGAGTTAACACCCACCTAGTTCCACCCAACGAGTGGTGGTTGAATATCAAGGCATCCTTTTTATTGCTGCTTTGCTCTTCTTTCAATTTGTGTCCTTGCTCACTTATTATACATTATTCCTGTGCTTGATCATAATGTCACTGGGGGTCCCTGTAGCCAGCATACCATATCAATGTGGACTCTGCTTTCCAGGGTTCCTTAATGCCTAGCGGAATCTTCTCAGATGCAATTCTTCCTTTCAAGTTGGGCCCCATGTGTGTAGCATTAATTTTTCTGGCTGCATGCAATTCATTCAGAGACTCACACCAGCTGAGAACCACATATGGGAGTCCAGATTTACAGAGCTTTTTGATTTTGTGCCGTACCAGCCCAGAGGAAACAATTTTCTGTTTGAATTTTGAGTGTGTGCCCTGGTTGTATAGTCCACTAGAGATGGTTGATTAAGAAACCACATTCAACAAGAGGCCCATCCGGCAGGTTGAGCCAGTTAGCAATCTTCCACAGCTCTCTGTTGTCCATTTGCCCATGTTTTCAGCATCACTTGAATGTTCCCAGTCAACTCTTCCTGGCTCAGCTGCCATTCATGCATCCTGAGCCTTTGGTTCAGCCACTGTCTGGCTTCTCTATTTCAGAGAAGCTTTTCTTTACTCTGCTTTTTCCAACTGTTCACTCTAACGTGTGATATAGACAAATGTTTTTCTCTCTGAGCTTCAGTTTTCAGCAAAATTAAAAGTACCTTCAATAAAGATGTGTACATCTCAAGTAGAATTTCATATCACCTTATGACTGAATGGAACACATCACCTATCCCAAGAGTTTTGAACGGTAGAAAATGAGTCCCAGCATTGTGAACAAGCAACATTCAGAGCTGAGGTTGGACATGACCTGCTCTGAGTTACCTCTTATTTCTGACTTCTTAATAGGCTCAGTCTTTAGCTCTACTCATAACATGGATAGCCTTCTCTTTATTCCAATTAATTGCCAGAAGAAAAAAAAAAGAAGGAATTACTTGTTTTGAAAGGAGATAGCAATGTAAAGCACATCTGGAGTAGAAGACCTTGCCAAGATCTTGCTCTCCAGACAGAAAGAGCTTTAGCATTTCTGAGCACTAGATAGGCAGCTCCATGCCGATTGTATTTTTCTGTAATTGAACTTGACCTTTCTCTCCTATATTTTCCACCAATTTTACCCATATTTTTGCTCTGTTCTATTCACTTAGGAGATTTTTTCCCATCCAAAATTAAGCTCCTAGATTACAGCACCATCTACAAGATTACCAGTTTGTCATGGAATTGGAGTGGGAGCAACTCCTTTTGTAAAGGTATTTACATTCATCATTTGTCATGAGTGTCAGGGCAGTTAAAAAACTGTTGCACAAGACCATGATGTCCCTGGTCTAAAATTAAGAAACTAATTGGGCAAATGTGACCAAAGAGAGCAGCATGGGTAAGGGGTGCAATTAAAGAAATAATAAGCTAGAGAGGTGCTTGAGAAGTAGAACATGGCCATCAAATTGCAAGGGGGTGGAGGGATTAGCAATAAATCAAGAGCCCTGGATCAAGTAAAACGGGGACAATGAAAAGCACAAGCAAGGCAAAACTCACTTCAATTAAGTAAGGTGAGAATTATGAGTCCAGGCACGCCCTATTTTGCTTGAGATTCTAATTGAGACCCACATCCTAACTTCAAAGCCACTTTTACTTTAAAACCTCATGTAGGTTAAAATAATTCATTAGACTTCAGTTAGTCATTGACCTACAAATGCATTTACATGGTAATTGTTCCTGGTCCACTTAACTTAATCATTTGGTTGTATCTCTATGCTTCAGAAGAGTGCACCTACTGGGTTATGACTTTTACCATCTTTTTTTTTTTAAGACTAGGTCTCGCTATTTTTGCCTGTGGAACCGCAGGCTCATGTTGCCTGGGGTACCACAGACTCAAGCAATCCCCAGCCTCAGCTTCCCAGGTAGCTGGGATTACAGGCTCATGCCACCACACCCAGCTATATTTTTTCGGAACTAGGTCTTACTTCGTGCCTCAGGTGGGACTCGAACCGCGATCCCTGGCCCCAGCCACTACTTAGACTGAAGCTTACAGGCACGAGCCACCGTGCCCGGCTGACTTTTACCATCTTAAACAAAAACCCTTTTTCTTATATAAGTGACATACAATGAACTTACCATATTTAAAGTATGCAATTGGTATGGATGGACATACAAACACAATGCTAGGATCACAATAATTGAGATAGCGAAGACACCTATCACCTTCTAAAGTTTCATTATGTCCCCTGGTAATTCTTTTCTCCTCTACTCCCCTGAACCTTATGCCTAGCAATCCCTGATCTGCATTCTGCCTCTATCAATTAATCTCTAATTCTAGATGTTTATAAAGGAGTCATATATTAATTTTTTTGGTCGAAATTCTTTCAGTACGATTACTTTGAGATCCATTGAGCATGAATTAAAAGCTCCTTTTTATTTCTAAGCAGCATTTCATTGTGTAGATATATATCACAACTTGTTTGTCCTTTTATCAGTTGATAGTCATTTGGTTTCTTTTTAGGGTAAATACAAATAAAGCTGGTATAAATATCTGTATCTAAATCTTTGTATAATGGATTTATATTTCATTTTCTCTTGGATAAATAAGAAAAGAATGACTATATAAAATATGTTTAACTTTAGGAAACTTGCAAACTATTTTCCAAAGTACTTGTATAATTTTACATTCCAAGCAGAAGAATATGAGTTCGTTTCTCCATATCCTTAATCATACTTGATATATCATCTTTCCTATATAAAAAATCATTTTAAATGCCATCCGACCACTAATTGAGTGCCTACCAAGTGATAGGAATAGGGAGGTATCTGTTAATATTATTTCTTGTGACTCCCCACAAAATAGAAAAACTTCCCAATACTGAAAACTATGGGAGCAAATATGCCTGCTAGGATCATAGGGCAAAATCAAACAACAGCCACAAAAAAAAAAGTTGCAGTGGAACTAGGGAGAAGATTTGATCTTATGACTCAAGGGTCATCTTCCATGATGATGTTTTTCTATGATGATCTTCACAATAGCTGCCTTGGGATCACATCATTTTCATTTTAATCTGTATTGAGGCAGATCTATGCCCATTATCATTAAAATGACTATGTGAAAATTATCTGCTTTAAAGTGAACAAGAAACTTATGAGGTGGGTGCTTTGCTCTGTTTATTTAATTGTGCATGTAGATAGAAAAATAGTAATAGGGAGATTGCCATTACTGTTACACAGCTAGTAAAAAGATGTATAGATGCATAAATAATTCAAATGTATATTTCTATGTATACATTCTAGAATATATACTTCTAGGTTTTTTATGTACTACAGGTTTGTAATCGGTTTACAGTCAGGTTGACAATATGTTTCCAATGTTACCTTTTGCCTCATTTTCTCATGTGTAGAATAAAATACCAAAGTATTAGAGACACTCTAAAATACCTGCAGCATGCTAACCAAACAGGACATATCACAGATTCAAGGTATGGAGTAAGGGGTTGACAACTCAGCTTTTCCTCTCAACAACCCTCCTCAAGTTTCTTGGTGTCTGGAAGATTCTGATTCATTTTTGAGAGACTGAAAACTATAGGAACTTGATTTTCCATGGTTCTTAGCTATTGGAGAATTAAATATAAGCTGATACTTCTCAATGGTACCTAGGGAAAAAATATGTTTCCGTAATACAAAGGGATGCACAAAAAGAAATTATTTCCTTATTCACTTACAAAACTGTTAACAGGTCCAAGCCTGTTAACAGGTCCATGCTTGAAAAGAGGCTCCTGCCATCCTAACACACAAATGCAAAAGAAACAGGCTCCTTTTATGGAAGATTTTCAATAGTTGATGTCCACAGAGAGAGAAGAAAGGATTTCAAATAGCAGATTTCTAGTAAACTTCCCCAAATCACCCATTCCCTCATGGCCAAATGCCTAGCCAAACAGGCTCAGTCCAAAGAAGGACCACTGAGATCCTAAACATGCCACACATCTAAGGTAACTTACTTCCAGTGGGAACTACAAAAAAGGGGTTAGACAGGTCTCTGAGAACTGGGACAGAGGGAGAGACTCACAGTTCAAAACACATCACAGTAAGATGATAGCTGCCATTATCTCAATCAAGGACCAGGGACAGCACCCCATGTATTTCTCACACCTGTGTCTTCTAAGTGTCTCTATTTACTTATCATGTGTCTCTTGCCATGCTTCCCCTTCATTCTGCCTCTCTTTATGTATCCACTTTGCTCCTTCCCAGCAGTCTACCCCTATTCAGTAAATCTTGTTCTTGGTGTACCAGGTCTTGTAACATGGCTGCATCTAAGTGGGGATGGGGAAATGGACCACATTCATTATCCTGGGATTTTCCTCCCTCTTTTAGGGGAATGACTTCTGTAACAATAAAACCATGTCATTAAACAACATGTGTGTGAAAAAAGCTGTAATCCCAATAGAGAGGGTGTAATCACATAGTGTATGGTGGACAGCAGAAAGGTACAAAGTATAATGATGAGCACTGTTGAATTATTGTTGAGTCATTTACCAAATTTGACTGAATGTCATGCATCGAATATTTATATTGCCTAGTATGTTGAGGTCTTAACCCCAATATGATACTATTTGGAGGTGGGGACTTTGGGAAGTACTTAACTTTAAATGAGGCTACGGGAGTGGGATGTCCAGGATGGGATTTTTGTTCTTTTAAGAAGAGTCACGGAGATAGGTTTTTCTTTATGTGTCTGACAAGTAAGTATACAGTGAGAAGGTATATTCAGGCACAAGCCAGGAAACATGTCCTCATCAGAAATCAAATCTGCCAGCCCCTTGACCTTTGTTGGACTTCTCAACCTCCCCAATTTAAAGAAATAAATATCTATTTTTTAAACTATGTGTCTAAGGTATTTTGTTTTGACAGCCATAGTTAAGATACCATCCTGATGTAGATTTCCTATAATACTAAAAATCATTTTTTCTTGTCATTTTAATCTCCTTCCTATTCTTTGTGCTAAAGCATCCTAATTGATTCAGCTTGAAAACTACAGGTCAGGCACCATATTAAGTACCTTCAAATAAGTGATCTTATTTAATCTGCAGGACAAGGCCACAAGATAATTATTGCTGTGCTTATTTTTGAAGACAAGGAAACAGAAACTCAGAGAGGTTAGGTGACCTATGCAACTTTACACAGATAACAAGTGGTGAAGAGTCAAACTAACAGACTTTGAATCTAGAGTCCATGCATTTTTTATTACATGATGACAGCTCATTGGAGCCATTGTGGTCTAAATGCAAATTTAATTAGAAAATTAATTAATTATGAAGACAGCAACTTGCTGGCTACTTTTTAAGGTCACACAGTTCAACTATACTTTTATAAATATATCTTGAGTCTTATCACAGTAATCTTAATAAAGTTCAGATTATCACATTCTTCAGTTATATTTTTTGAAACAAAATCTTCATGCCTGCTACATGTCAGACAAGAAACAATTTTCTGCAAGATACAAAAACTTGGGATACAAAAAAGTAAAAGACATGATCCTTGCCCACAACATTTGGATTGGAGTCAGTGAAAAATTAAGTCAGAAGGAGAAAGATAAATACTCTATGATTTCACTCATATGAAAAATAAAGGAAGAGAACAGACAGAACCAACCCAAAGCAAGCTCTAGAAATCTGACCATGGACTTGAGACTACCAGATGGGAAGGATGCAGCATGGACTGAGGTATACAGGGGCTCAGTGGAGCCCAGCAGAGGATTATGGGTTCCTTGGTAATTTGTTTCATATAGGCAACCTGATTGTTATGGCAACTGTAATGTAAGAATCAAGCTCTTGATAGATTCTTTATTGGTTCTAGCAGTTACACAGACACACCAGGTAAAGCGGGGCAAGGCCAAGGCCTGGGACAGGACTGGGGAATCTTCACACCCTTTCTCTGGCCTCTTTCTCTCTCTGGCATTCTCTAGTGCTCTTTTTGTGCTCTTCTCTCCTCCCTTGTACTCTCTTCCCAGGGTGACACCACCCTTTTCCTTGCCCCTCCCAAGCTCAGGTGAGCTACTCACACTGGGTCAGGCATGCACAATCATGGGAAGACCACAGCTCCACAGGTGCTAGTTATAGAGGCTAATGGAGGAAAAAGTATGACCAACTCATTTACCCTACAATGTGCTGTGGTGATGTACCTCAAAGATGTGTGAATATGTACCTGTGAATCATATACCATTCTGTACATCAGCATCACATTAATAAAAAGTAATTCAGAGGAATATATTTTATACAGTGGAATATGGAGAAACCAAGAAAAGGGCAGATATATACAAATGAATAGCACACTCTAGAAATCTGACTGTAAAACTGAGGCTACTTGAAGGGGGGGAGAAGGAAGACAGTGGGGAGTGAGCTCAAGAGACTTTGTTGAAGGACAATAGATGCTTTGGTGGCAGGTGAAATGTGGTAACAACATCTTTAGGGGGTGATTCCATACCTCTAAAATACAATCACAGTTGTAAACCAGCTGTTATCTCAAAAATACAAAAAGCAATAATACAATTTTTAAAAGTGCATGACAGCTCTATCAGTAGCAGCATATGACAAAATATTTTGTAATTCTTAATACTTACATTGGATCAAATGTTCAAAAGTGTTACCCTATGTTATTATTTAGAGTAGCATGAAGAGTGAATCTTAAGGCTTAATATCTTGCATGAGAGGTATACTTGAATGGAAAACCTTCTGAATTGTAGAAGGAGAACAGAATAGATCATCAAGGAGACCCCAGGACCAGCTGAAATCATTCCCAATGCAGCTATGATCTTTCCCCAAGGCTCTCACTTAGGAGGTCCTAGGGCTGGATGGAACTGATTTAGCAGGCTGTCAAGTCCAGAACTCAGATTGAAACTTTGTAAGGACAGAGATTCACACTGAAATTAATGGAATAAGAAACCAGCATGCGGTAACCTAATTCTTCCCAATATAGCAAGTTGTTGGTGGAAAATAACAAAACAGATAAATTTAAAAAGGAAATTTTCACACCAAACCAACCAGTTTGAAACAGCGATGTGTATCAGACCGCAGAAAATTCTCCCCCAATGGAAGTAGTAAAAGCCCTCTCCACCTGAGTCATTTAAAAGTAGCCTGGTTAAAATAATTAGAAATTTACTCCAGGGAACAATCCATTAGTGGCCAAGGATGTACGAGATAAATTGATAGGCCCCTTCAAGTCCTGTTTTCCATAGCACGACTTTCTCAGCATTAGGTTTTGAATGCTGCCTTCAGTAAATGAATTTTTTTTTATTTTCAAGGCACTACCACTCACTGACTATTAATACAGAAATAACTTTTCCCCTCTTTTCTTCTTCCTTTTCATTCCAGCTATATGGGATTATGGATATAACAGAACCTACTATGGTAATCATTTCAAAATATATGTAAATCTATATATCATGTGTATGCCTTGAACCTATATAGTGATATATAAAATTATTTCTCAATAAAAATTTAGGGAGAAGATACTTTTTAAAGTGAAAAAAGATTTTTACAGAGCCAGAATGGAACACTACTCTGATCTCTGATGTGTTACTCATCTCTTATTTGGGGTGAAGGGAAAGGGCTCCAGCATCTTACCAGTTTCCCTTTAAGGAGACTTATGAGACTATAGGTGCCTTGATGGACACATTTTCACCAGGTCTAGCACACCTGGTTGACCTATATTCTCACAGATTTTTCTCACAGACTAAGGAAAACATGACTTTTGTCAGGAATGGATACCCCTTTCCTCAGTATTCAAGTCATTTGAAATAATGCCTTTTGTAGTACTCATAAAATCTAGCTACAAATATTCTATTAGAAGATAAGATTCAACTCAGGATTGGGGCTAGATATAAAATCTAGAAACTTTAGAGGAAGTCCTAGGAAATTCTTTAACTTCAAAATATCCCTGTGACTTACCTCCACATATCTGTAGACCCATAGTTGTGACCCTTCACAGAGAAAGGTGAAAAATGCTGTGAAAATGTCCCCCAACAGCAACTTGAGATTTCACTGACTAGTAGTTTTGCTCGTATGATCACCATCGCTTCTGCTTTTTGTCTTTTTCCTCTTTCACTTTTTATTTATTGACTAGTCCTTTACTGAATGCAGTGAATACTCTGCTAACCTCTAAGACTTCACAGATGAGTCACAAGCATTTCCTTCTGAAGAAACTTTCTTTCATGTTAAGATGGCTAAGATAGTATAGCAAAATATTACAAAAATATCATGGTTTATGTAAAATGGAAGTTTGTTTATTTTTTAAGATGATTAACTCACACCCCAAACCTCTTTCTTCATTTCTTTGTATCTTTTTGGGTGTGTTTTACCACCAGTCGGCTTCTTTCCAATTTGGGGGAATGAAGTGTGATTTCTTAAGGTTAAATCAACTTCTTTCTTCAGAACTTCTTTTAATGTAGGGAGTAGGTAAAAAGCTCAATCATTCAGACTGCCTGTATGAATTTTCTGTGTCTGCACTCATTACTGCCTTTCAATTTGTAGTTTTACTTTACTATTCTTACCACCACTATAGAGTTATTTGACTATTTTAAAACAGAGCTTTTGTTTTGTGGTTATAATTTTTAATACAATTTTTATTTATTCTGGTGGGAATTTCTAATCTAGTTTTAGTCTACCTCCTTAACCTTGACATTTATTATTTAATAATAAATTTTTAATAAAATTTAATAATTATTATTAAAATAAGACCATATTCCTCTTGCCTAACCTGCTTATGTATTTTAAAGGTGTTTATACTATAAGATTTTTAGTTATTAAGTTTTGGGGTAGGCACTTAATTATTGGAAAAATATTATGTTTAGACTCAGGCTCAAATTGATTTTTCAAACAATCAATTTAAACAAGTCACTTAGCTTCTCTGAATTTTTTTTTTCATAAGAAAAGAAGAAATAGCCCCTTTGCTACCCCCTTGTGTTTTGACAGAATCAAGTGAAATATTGTACATGGAATTGCTTTGTAGGTTATTCAACATCATCACACACTTTATGACAATTGTAATGATAATAAGATGATAGTGATGATAATGATAATGAATTGCTTTTCAGTATAGGAAAGTGAAAAGCTCAAGGGATAAAGTCAAATTTACCCTGACTTGTTGGCATTTCTGATGACAGATGTGGCATCTTGGATTTCCATGGAAGCTAACCTGTGGTGTTGAGGAACTGCCTTTCATCATGATGGTAAGACCTGGTAAAACTTCATAAATGAGTAAAAACACAAGATACCTACATTTGAAATGTCTAGGCCACAGTTTACTTTCAATTAATACTCAGTCATATGTAATTAACAAATATAGTTAGGTCATTTATTATGAAGTGAACAAAAATGCAGCATCACGTGTATTATTTTAGTGATAGTGGAACAACTGAATAAAAAGCACCATTACTTTTCTCCTAGTTTTTGCTTGTAAATTGATTTTCTCATATGAAACAAACTCTACTCTCTTTCATGCCAGTTACATTTCCCCAAGTTTCTAGACTTGTGTTGCAGTATAGCATATATAATCCTTTCCTACTTTATTCCTTCTCTGATAATAATATCTGGACTGCCTTGTAAACTATGGAAGGGCCTCTCCTTGTAAAATTAAGGCTAGTTTTTCATAGCATTGTTAAAAATTCAAATATCAGTGGATAAATGCCAAGTTTCTGAAGTACTTTAATAAAAGTTTCTAGCTGCACTACTATGGCCCAGCTTGTGACTTTTCCACTTACTTAGTGACAAACTTCAATTTCCTTGTCAATAATATAAAAATATTATAGAACCCATCACAAAAGGTTATTATGGGGATTCAATGTATTCTTATAGATAAATGATTTCTAAAAGCACAGTGGCTAAGCTTTTGGTTGATAGCATGGTGAAATACTAAAGAAGGTGCTTAGCCTTCCTTTAATTTTCCTTTTTTATTATTGAGCTAATATTTGTTTAGAGTGTTATAAGCAATTCATAGTTCATTTACTTTTCCACTCATTTTATTGTAAACTTGTGTTGTGCTTTCTGTATCAAGCAGGAGGTTAGAGCTGGAGGAAATGGAAATGGAACAAGGTAGAAAGGGAAATATCTATTCTTCTTTCTCTACTCCCTACCCCCATTATATACAAGATACATGCATTCTAATCCTAAATATTTTCAGATTCTATTCCTATCTTGTTACCCCATACCCTAAATGCCTTTCTTCATTTCTTTGTATCTTCTGTGGTGTGTTTCCAGAAAATCTAAAATGATTTCCTCAATTCTTGTCAGTTCTGTTCTTACACATCATCCATTCTCCCACAAGAAAGATCATTTGAAAATTTAAGTCTCATTCTTTCATTCTCCTAGGTGCCAATATTTTCCATTGTTCTACCCTGTGGAGGATGAAGCAGAGACTCAGCAGCATGCCATCTGTATCTGTTCAGAGGTGATCCGTTGACCTTTTCTCATGTCAAATTTCTGATGTACCTTCTTATATGCATCCTTTCCTATGGGAAGATGAATACTTAAAACTTTTTGATTTCATTATTTGCTCATCTAACCCAGTGTCTACAGGACTCATCTTCTTGTCTGGAAAACCCTTTCTAGAGCACAATCCAACTTCAGGCTAAATTAGTTTTCTCTCCCACAAGCCCTCAACACCAGGTAGATCTCATCTGTGCATGAATCACTATTTGTGGGTCCATTTATTTTCAACCTTCCATGGCTAGATTATAAAGCATTTGAAGTCTGCAACTTTGCCTGGCATACACAGTTAAGATGACGAAAAAAACCTCAGTCAGTGATTAGTTAGGAAAGAAGTTAATAAAATGAAGTAGTTATCATTTCAGAACTTAAAACACAGTATGCAGTATTTGTCTATAATGTATTAATATTACCCATGAGAAAGTCATGAAGAGTAGACTTCAAATAGACACATGGTTAGGAAAGCTGGTGTTGCACACCCTAAATTATATAAAGTTACATGTCACTTCAATCTAATAAACTAGGGGGTGGGGAACAAGAGAAAAGCAAGCCTCAGCACCTGCAAGTCTGAGTCTCTGCTTTGGCACCATCTGTCAGATATCAGAGTATCTGGCACTTCCATGGGGTTTGATTCTCTCTTTAGAACCCCTCTTGCTTCCTTACCTTCTCTGGTTGGCTTGAGTATCACATTACTTGGATTCCAACTGTGAAATAAGCCTATTGCTATGTGAAATGAAATTATACTTAAGACCATAATGTATAAATTTCTATTGTGAAAGTATATTAACGATAACAAAAATACTCAATACAAATGTGAAGCTTCTCTATTTCTATGTTATCAGCATTATTAGGTGGGTACACTAACATAAAAATATCCCTAGATAACATATAGATTGATGTATAATAGAGATATGAATATCTATATTAAATTTATATGTGTATATCCTGGTATGCATTATTTAAATGATTTTCTTTGCCAGATAATAACCTTAAAATCAATCATAATTCAATAGTTAACTTTGGTAAGATTCTCTGCTCACTTCCAACTTTTCATAAATTCCTATCGGAATCAATTACTTAATATGCTATATCAATTTCACAGTTTCTATTCTTTTCCAAATATTGATTTGTTTTTAAATATTATATAAATATTATCTTTCAGAAAAAGGAAAACTCAAAATCTCATCAGATCATTTGAGCTTGCACATATAGTCAATAATTTCCTAAATTTATACTGGGGCTCAATATTTTGTAAACTACTTCAATACTAAATATCACTTGATCTCCCAAGGCCTCACCAACTTGAGAAGTCTAGATAATTAGAATAAACTTATTATTGGGAACTATTAAACCAAGTTGTAATAATTCTTTCATTCTGCAATATTAAGTGATATTTTCATTAATTTATTTATATGATCCTTAATCTATTTCTATTCTTACTTATGCTATATATTCTCCAGACAAGAGAATATTTGTTTAATATGTATTTGGTTAATAACCTGTTTCTTCTGCTTCCAGTTAATAGGTTATTTCATAATTTCTTCCTTAATGAAAACTTTGATCTATTGTGTAGTTTGCTAACACTCAGTTTTCACTCTCATTTGTAACATGGGAAAATAAATAGTGGATAAGCTAATGTTCTGAGCACACTTCTAACTGGAATCTAACAAAATAAAAGAAGAAAAATAAATAGTAATCATAGTTTTCTTTAAAAAATAGGTTGACTGTGGTTATATTTTTGTTATTTATGGTGGAAATATGTATAAATAAAAGGAAGTCCAAGTATATTTTACATTTCATAGTTAATGACAAGTAGATAGATATTAAGGGACAGTCTAGAAATCTTCACCTCTTTTTAGACATATTTAATTTTTAAAATTCAAGGTTTTTTTTGAGGTAGCATTAATTTACAACATCATATATGATTTAGAGTATAGGATCATCTACTGCAGGTTAGTTACATACTATGTTCACCTCAAGACCCGTAGTTCTCCATCACAGGCTTCCACGATAGTCCATTGTGCTTCTTCTCCAATTTGCTCTTAACTTTTCCTTCAGAAAGACTACCTGCTGGTCTGGCAGCTCAGTCATTGAAAGGCACAATTAGATGTGGAGAGATCTGCACCTAGGAGATCAGCTGCAATATAGCTCTCAGAAGGAGAGATGAGGCAACACTGCCATGTGTGTTGTGGACATTTGTCAAACACCATCTTCATGGCTACATTTATAGAGAGTTCACTAAGGTTTTGTAAATGAGTCAAACAAGGACTTAGGGGAGAGAGTAACTCAGGTACAAATCTGAATTTCTTACCATATTATTTATCTGATTTGAGTAAGATATTCAATGCCTTTGACCATTTTTCTCATCTGCAAGATGGGGAAATTATATACCAGTAGATAACATATATACTAAGGTATATATGATCTCTTGTATATGGCAGCTTACTCCTTGATGTTCTTTCCCTTTTACAGATTAATGATCACCTACCTTTGATCTTTCATACCCAACATATTAGTTTAACCTCTGAGAAATTGAATTCAGCCTCATCACCTCATTCATAAACTCTAACACATATCTGCATGTTATAAAGGAGGACACTAAGATATTCATACTCTGAAACTGGCAAAGATGGAGAACTTGTAGACAGATGCATTGATGTTAAACCTGGCATCACTACTACAAGCAATATATTACTTAGAAAATTATCTCCTATGCCTACATCTGTTTTATTGTTTATAGAAGACATTTTATATCAATGTCCCTTCTTGAGTTGTTGGAAAAATAAGAAATAGTACATATAAAGACTGGAATAAAGTAGACATTATAACAGCTATCTCTGATCTTATTCTTTTCTACCTATGATGGATAGATATATGAAGAGAGCCTACCTATGATGGATAGATATATGAAGAGATCCAACACAGTGCATACTTGAGTGAAAAAATACATCTTAAACTATCTCAGAAGCTAATGGCAGCTAGAACTGGTTGGTAAAAAGGTTCAAAATGAGATGGACTTTTTGACTTGAGGTAGTTCCCTGTAATGATCAAGTTAAGTCAGTATAACATGTGGGACAGTCTGATGGTGTTCTGATGGTACATTGACACAACTTGAAAAGTGCATTTTTTTAATATCAATTGGAATTGTTTAGATAAAGTATTTGCATTAGGCAAAAACCAGCCCTACCCGCAAAATTACTATTCACTGTGGTAAAAGTAATCTAGTCATCGAGTCTTTGTACATTACACATGCAAGAAAATGAGATGACTTAATGGGACAGACAAACCCATGTAATAAATATAGGGTAGATGTTGACTGGCAAATATTCTATTCTCCACATGTGGATGTCATGTTTGTAGACTTCACTCATCTATATAAAGATCTAGTTCTAAGGTAACTGCTATGCTCTTAAAATGGAATTTGAAGTTTCCAAAATAAAAGTAAAATTTTGTCTTGTAAGGGTTCCAGTCATGTCAGGGTGTTAGATTTATAAACAATTATAGTACAAAATGGTACAATTAATGATTTAGATGTGTACAAATATTTTGAAGTACAAGCAATTCTTGATTCATCTTTGGATACTGGAGAAAGTGTCAGAACTCTATGAAGTTAGAGTTAGGGAAG
Source organism: Uropsilus gracilis (assembly GCA_004024945.1). Classification (NCBI taxonomy): domain Eukaryota; kingdom Metazoa; phylum Chordata; class Mammalia; order Eulipotyphla; family Talpidae; genus Uropsilus; species Uropsilus gracilis. The sequence continues at coordinate 67,698 of PVHY01005558.1, forward strand.
CAAAACAGAGAGAGATAGATTCCAGACCCAGGGGGTACACTGACCAAAATGACATGGTATATAACATATCGATAAAAATGCTTGTTGTGGGAAGATGAAAGTCAAAGTATAAAGGGTGATAATTAGAAATAGGTATATTTGACAAACTCAGATGGTTTTATAGACTTGGTAGAAGATCTTGGGAATGTATTATAGGAATACTCATGTTTTCAAGTTGGGTTTAAGAAAAGATCCCTTTGGTGATACATCTTTGAGAAATGCATTTGAGGGAAAACATAAAAGTTGTTATGTTTTGTATTGGTATAAAAATTGGTATAGGTATGAAACAAAAGTTTAGCAGTGGGAGTAGGGAATCATAAGACTCATTCAAATGACTTTCAGATAACATAGTCTGGAGAAATAGTTATCTATCATATGTTAGAACTGAGGGCAAGTTAGAAGTATATAAGAATATCAGTTTTTTCTTTAGTGACCAATCACTTGAATCATTGATCATTGTTTGTCTATTCTCTTACATCAGATGCTTCATTATAACTAATAAACATTCATTAATAATTAATGTGGACCTTAGAAATTTCCTTAAATGAACAACCGAGGGAGAACCCCAGCTTTTCTAAATATTTTTTCAAAACAGGAAACTATCCTCATAATGTATTAACTTTTACCAAGATAGAGAAGGTGATTAATCTCCATGGCACCTGGTTACTTAATCATTATAGCATTGCTTTGATTAAATAATAATTTTTCTGTTTTTTAAGAGGAAAATATAAGATGATTCAGTTACTGCTGGGCATACATTTTTATTACATTTCATATTACCTACTAAGAACTAAATATGCTTATCCCTTGCTCTATTTACAACATTTTACATGGTTTCTACCACAAGTGTATACTCAATAAATATTTGTTGGATTGGCAAAGAATAGAAAATTCAGGGTGAGGAAAAGATTTAAAAGGGATAGATAGTGAATTCCAATCAATGGACTTGCTGGGTTGGAAATTTCTATATAACATGCAGATGGGAGAAATCTTCTGTCTAAATATTAATGAGGATATAAAACAATGATAATTAAAATAAACCAAAAAGAAACAATGCAGATGGAGATAGATCATAGGAGTGAGTGTGTGTGTGTGTGTGTGTGTGTGTGTGTGTGTGTGTGTAGTCAGCAAAAAGGACCACCTCAGGAATCACTAAAACCCTCTATCTAATGAGGAGATTCTTTTATGCAGGCAGGGCTCTTATTTAGTGATGAGTAGTTGAATACATTTCCTAGTTGGTCAGTAGATTTCTTCACTTGATTCATTTCTGAAGAGGAACACTTTTAGTACTTGGACTAAATGAGATTTTCAAGTATACTGCATTAGATTCCTGCTTGGTGAAAAACTACACAAGCTGAGGAATAAGTCTGAGTTCTAGAGAACAGGACATGAATTTTAATTTAACTTAGGAAAGCTCTAGTTTAATCCATACAAGAAAAACATGGTATCTTACCAATACAGATTAGGAAAAACATGTTGCAAACCAAAATAACCCTATTGAGAACCAATCAGAACTGATAACTTCATGGTAAGTGTTAATTTGAGTTTTATCCAGGAAAAGTTGAAAGTAAAAATATTCAAAGTGGTAAGGGACAGATCATGTACCTGATCATATTGCCAAATCCTGAATTTTAGACAATTAGGAACAGAATCACATATGAACTAAGTCTGAGGTCATCATCAAAGAAGCTTAATGTGCAGTGGCAACTCCACTCTGCTGACAGTAGCCTTGATTGACTAGTGATGTCTGTCATGGGTATGGAAGAAGAATTGATCAGGTAATTGGATCAGGTATTTGCCATTACTGATATAGGAAAAAAAAACCATGTGAATATAGATGAAAAGAAAATGAATCACCGAAACTTGGGAAGGAACTTATGTCATTTGATGGTGAAACTCACTTCACAGCATGAATGCTGGAAGGAGAAAACTTCTGACTGTGGAAGTATTACTCCTAAAATGCTGGTTTCATCTTTAAAAAACTCAACAATTAAAATTTTTAGAATAAGAAGAACAGCTTATTTTAATATCTGTTATTTCAAGTTCTGTATCTTAATGACACAGGATAAACTTAATCTTTAAGGTGAATTTATATTCATAAGCATATGCTCAGAAGTAATTAAATTATCCCCTCTTTAAAAAAATACTTATTAAAAAAGATCCTATGTGACTAGGTAATCAAGTGCTGTAAAGTCTTATCTCTTGCTTCTAGTTGGCCTATATCAGTACTTCCTGAGGAAAATTTTCTTATTTTAGGAGAACTCTATTAGTAAGACAATTCTGGGGTATGCTAGTTTTTCATTCAAAGTTTTTCATTCAAAAGTCATATCAAATTACACTTACTGAGACCTACTATGTGCTCCATATTGGATATAGTTTTTACAGAAATGTATCCTACTGTCCCTGCAATCATGCAGCCTTCCATGCATGTAATAATCCCACAAATTTCTCTTCATCTTGTGACTTTCTAAACAATAGCCCTTTCTACATTACAAAACTTAAAAGAGTTATTCTTAGAAAAGACCTCAAGAGTTGTCTTATTCTCACTTATAGTCAGTGTGCTGACCTGGATATATAATTGGGGTTCTATCTCCTACTACTCATTTTCTTTTGATCCTAAAGAAAAATCTATAAAGCTTTTGGTTTCATGCATACTCTTGATAAGGTGAAAACAATAGGCTTTTTCTCATTTAAAGTAAGTCATATTTTATAACACAAGTATAAACTCTTAGCTAGCCATGCCTTAGTGGCACAGTGATGGTCATCTAACCCAAAGAAACATAATCAATAGGATACTCTATAACTCATAATATACACCATTCAAAAATCTATCCACTGGAGATGATGACTTCATGGATCAAATACATTTCTTTGTGAATTTGAACTGTAGGTAGAAGGATATGATTGTTTAATTGATTCTGGTAGAATAGGAAAAGGGATATAGTAAAAAAAAATCAGATACAGGAAAACTAAGTTATATTAAGACAGCAGCCCAAAGTAAGAGTGAATTGGTGTCCACTTTTAAAGGGAGAACTTCTGAAAGGCCTGTTAAAATATTGGTGATATCATCTGACCACTGGAGTTATTATTCAGCCTTAAGATGGCTGCATATTAATGAGGTTTGGACATTTGATTGATATTCTTATTATTTCTATTCCATTTATATACTTACACAAAAATGTGTTCACATTAACACAGCTCTTGAAATAAATTGATGAATCTATTTCCCAATGAACCACAAAATGTCATAAATGTACACTGATACTCATTTTGTCTAACACACATTTACTCTAAGCAATGATGGAGAGTAACTCATCACATAGCATATTGTGAAATTCCAGTAAAAGAAGATTCACAGATGAAGCAGTGTGCCTTAAGGAGTGACAGTGACAAATAACTGCATCTAAAAGAGAACAATAAAAACTGTGATCCATCTCATATAAAGAATATCTGAATGTTTTTGTCATAATAAGTTTAAGACAATAAAAACCTGAGAAGCATGGCAGATATCTTCAAATATGGCAAGAATAAATACAAAAAAAGGGGTAAGTAGTTTAGATTTGTTCTATATATGTAAAAAGAGCATAAGATTAATACATTGAGAACTATGAAAATAGATTTTGTCTAAATATAAATATTGTGGCACAGTAACTAATCATAGCATTATGGACTACATCAATCTGTCTCATCTCTAGTACTCCCCCCAAATAATGAGATGGTTGTAAGTTCTCCATCATTTGAAGAAATTTAGAAGGACTGGATGTCTGTTTCTGTCTCATACTAGAAAGGTGGTTTCTGCATGAATGAGAATTTGAAAAAGTGACAAAGTTGCTTCTGATGCAAGATTCCATATTAAATGGTTTCTACTGTTTTTAAGCAAAGTGAACTTAGGCAGATACTATCAGTTTTAAAGTTCAGGTAAAACTGAAGCAGTGTTTTTACCAGAAAAGTTGGACACCGATAATAATCAATAGACAAGAAAATCAAACACTGCCCAAAAGATAGAACTCACTAACCTATCACCATTTGTCTTTTGGTGGTATAATTTGTACATTTATTTTTAAGTTTTAACAGATCTCCAAAGATAAATAGTTCTAAGTTAAGGTCAAGAAAATGCTAAAATGCTAGATAGGTTCTTTTTTCTTTTCTTTTTTTTTTTTTCCCAGATTGCTACCTTTACTAGAGAAGGTAACAGTGTTTTATTTATAAACTTTTGGTCTTTCTCTAATTTAAAATAATATTCTAAACTATATATTTTTTAAAAGAGTAAAAATTCTATAGGAAAATCTAAAGTGCTTAATGAAACAAAACTTTAAATTAAAAAGGACAACTTCAGTTGTAGAAGTTGTGAATTGATTTAAATAATACAGGTACTTAAATAAATATTAATCAAATTTAATAAAAATGGTTAATGAAAAATATGGAATAAGAAGAAAGAACTGAAGAATTTTATATGAATGAGGTATAGCAAAAATAGGAAAAAGATGAATAGGGACCGAGACACAAAGTTTTTTATTGTCTATCTAATGATGTTTGTAACTAGTCTGTGGGTTTCTAGGTTCTCTTCATCTTCCAGGAAAACAATAAATCCACATTCTAGTAGCAGGATAAATATTGAGTTCTGCCTTTTTCTATGTTATGTGGCTGCTATTGAAATGCCTATGTAGTGAAGAAAACACCAACATTAAAATGTATATGCAAACTTTCAAAGTTCATTAGCCTTCGTCCCTTTCTTTTTCATTCTCCTTCTCAGCCTCCTTCTTCCTCAGTCAGTCCATTCTCCAAGAGATATAGTACTTTAAACTTTGCATTATTAGCCATTTGGCCTGTAAGACTGATCATAAATAGTGACTTTTTTCTCTCTCTCTCTCTCTACTTTTAGTTCAATGTGGTCATGTGTGACTTCCTTTGACCAGTGAATCTGAACACTCACAAAAAGTATGGCTAGAGTATCTACTAAACCCTCTAGAGCTCTCATTTCCTTCTATGCCAGCAATGCCATTTCACATTCAGTGTGGGAGTGAATAAGCCCAATGAGAACACAGAAAAGAATCACCAGCTGACCCACACTGCACATGCAGCAAAAATTAGGGAAAATTAAAATAAAAAGAAGCCTATTTTATCCAACTAAAAGTTTAGAGTTTTATATGGAAACATAAGATAAAAATCCTAGTGGATATAATTGTTGACATTAAAACTTGTATGTGAGAAGATTTAAAATCACTTTGGATGGCTACTAAGGGAAGGCTTACCCAGACAATCAAGAATTACGGATTTAGAAGGAATGTTGGATAAAACTCTTTGACCTAAGGTTGTATTAGTTTCAGATGAAAAGAGTATAGGACAAAACAGTTAAGTTTGAACCTAAAACAAATATAAACACCAAGAAGGCATCTTTAGCAAGTTGGTATTAACCCTAGTCCATTGGGCTGGAGAAATGGTTGGTTGGGTGAGTGACACTGGATGCGATTGCTTTTGTACAATAAAGTTAAAAGAATATTGGACAGAATTTCAACAGTGAAACTGACAAGTAGTTGCTGGTGGCGAAGTATTTTTGTAATAAGAATTAAGATCATTACACAAGTGTTCAGAATCTGACTTGAATGCTAGAGTTAATGCTGAGAGGAAGACAGTACTCTTAAAAGTTAGTTTGGAACTCTTTTTATGTAAATCAGCTGATTTCAGCAAAGAAGAAGAAAGTTTTTTTGTGGATTTATGGTTAAAGTTCTGGGGTTCTGCATTATGAATGGACACAGCTCTTTGAGAGATCATAGTCGGCTGGGTAGAGTATGGAATATTACACATATTGGTATGTTCATTTCAGCAATTACTCATTATTTTCAAAAATGGAATTAAAAGGCAGAAGCAGTGAAAATCATACTGGAGAGGGATTTGGAACATTCATGTGTGTGCTAGTTCTACCACAAATTAGTATGTGACTATTAGCATGTCACTAACCTTGATCAATGCTCAGTCTCCTTAATTATAAAATGAGTGCTGTGGATCCAGACAATCTTTGAAATTCTTATAGGTTCTGAGTCCTGTGACTCATGAATCCTTTGATTTTGGGTTTATCCCCCACTCTGGCATTAACTAACTTGAGCTAGTCATTTAGTATTTCTGGACTTCATTTGACTCTTGAGAATAATAATAGCTTATCTGCCTGAAGGAAGGGGCTGGAATACATTATTTCTCAAAGTCCCTTCCAGCTCTAACATATTTTTCTATGAAATAAATATTTCGGGAGCTCATTATTATGTCTATTAATGTTCCTACCAGTTAGTGTTGATAGGAGCCATATGAATGTAGAATAGTGAAATGGTGGGAAATAGGAAAGAGGTAAGAAGAGAATAAAAAGGTAAGCAAAAATAAGATAACAGAGAGATAAAAGTAATGAGGATAGGATATGGAGAGGAACTGGCACTGGCTTTTGATTTGTTGATCATTTAAGATGCTTTCAGTGACAAAAAAATATAAAACAATAGGAAAACCATACATGATCAAAGCCAAACTGCTTGATTAAAATAAAGATAATTTACTGCCTTGTTAGATATGGACTGCCCTCTCAGGCACAGAGAGACGGTATGTCACTAGGACTCCAATCTTTCCACTTAAAGTTTCTTGGCTCAGTCTTTCTCCTTGGGTGGACGGACTTCCTTCTCACACTGTTTTTCCTCATGGAAGCAAACTTGGCTGTAGCAGTTCAGACTTTCTGTATGTGCACATAGTTTGTATGTACACACATTGTATACCCATAAGAGAGTGCTGAAGTCTTAAGGTTTGTATAAGATTTAAATAAGATAATACAGAAGAAGCATTTGGCACAGCACCTCACATAGAATAAGCCCCCAAGAAAGGCAGTCAGCAGTGCAGCCCTGGCTATGACAGCAGGAGTAGCAGTTATGGCAGCAGAGGAGGACAAGGAGCAAAGTTAGGATTTATTATCCTTCTAAAAGAAAGTTAAAAATATAGAAAAGAGACATCATTCCAAAAATTCAAGGAAAATTTCTATTCTAGACATGAAGGTCTAATCAGATAAGCACATTTCTTTTTAGAAAACTTATTTTTCCTGAGTTTAAAAATAATTCACAGGTGCCAGAAAGAAATGGCTCTTACTAGAAAGGACTATCATTAATGAAAAAGCAGTATGGAGTATGAACAGAGTACTAAGTAAGGTAGCTTGGAGTTAACATATGAGGAAATAAGCTAATAGTTAACATTTCACTATGTGTCTATTCTAAGATAATATAAGAAATCATAGTGTTATGGGTGGGAGGCAGGTTTTCACTAAAAATCCTTTTTGCCATCTTTTTGTAGATGAAAAAAAGTCGTTCATCTATTACAAATCAACAATGTTGTGAAATTTATATATAAATAAATTAAAAAAAAACAAATCAAGGGGCAAAAGTTTTTATTAACTCTTAAGCTTCCACACACAAGTAACCTTTGTCATTCAAATACCTGCTGTTTGGTTCCAGGGTCCTGTCTCCCAAACTAAAAAATAAAAACTTCAAACCTGTCCTTTTGGGGGATTTATTACCACCCACAGCTCTTGCTATGCAATTCCAAAGCCAGCCCAAACTCTTAAAGTGACCAAACTATAAGCAAGAAAGTGATTATCTAAATATACACAAGGTAAGCATGTAAGCATGTAAAACTGCAGTTACCCTACTACAAAATAAACATTAAAAACCCAGTTACCACACTACATGTCCAAAACTGTCTTTTTGTTAACAAAAAAAGCACCCCTTCTGGGTATCTTCATTAACATTGCTGATTCACTGGTAAACTGGGAAAAAGCTTGATACTAACATAGCTGATACATTTGATAAGGAGCTACTCTCCTATCTGGAGGAATAGAGAGACAAATATAGGTTGAGAACACAGAATAGGATTCAGCCATTTTTTGGGGAAAGGATGGAGACCCTGCCATGATGGTCTGGGGCCTGGAACCTTTGCCCTGGGTTGGGGACTCATGGCTTTTAGTAAGTATAAACTAAGTGTGCCCGCTGAAAGTTAAAGAGTTTGTTGTTTTGGAACTCCGGTGTTGGAGTTTTGTGATACCTGGTTGGCTTAGTTGTTTGGTGGAGGGGCCATATGTTAGGACTGAGAAGAAAATGCACTTTGCTGGTTCTTGTACTTTGGAGTTTCTTTTTACTGCCTAATGTGAAGAGGACACAGCAAGGAGAAGACACACCTTTGACTACTGCCTTGGAAAAGCTGGAACACACCAAGAAGGAAGGATATTCTGTGTTTGGAACATGTGCTGATGGATTGGACAGGTGGTAAGGTTAACAAGACTAAGAGACTGAAGATTTTGGACAATGTTGGGGTAACTGTTTTTTTATTTTTAGCTTTTTATATATATTTAGAAAATCAATTTGTTAGAAATAATAGTTTTTTTCACTTTAAGAATCTGTTTGGCTTTGAAAATGATGATAAGGAGACTATGGATGATAAGGACTGCAATTTTTGTTTTTTTAATATATTTATTTTTTAATATTAAATAATTAATTTATATATAAATTTAATATATTTGTAATCCCTGGGATTCACCCACCACCTTTCCTCCCCGACTGTTCCCACCCTCTTCTGCCCCACCCCCCCCAGTAGTATCCTTTAATTTGGTTGTTGGCTTGTTTGACTTTTCCTCATGACTTTTTGTTTATTTTTCCTATATCCCATATATATGTGAAACCATTTGGTTTCTTTTTCCTCTCTGACTTCTTTCTGCTAATATGATTTCTTCTAAGTACATCCATGTTATCATAAAATCATCAAAGTTTTCATTTTTAATTGATGAGTAATAGTCCATTGTGTATATATACCACATCTTTTTCATCCAGTCATGTGTCTTGGGGCATTTGGGTTGTTTCCAGGTCCTTGCAATTATAAATAGTGCTGCATTAAAGATCCAAGCACTGGTATCCCTTTGTACCCACATTGAGGTCTCCTTTGAGTAGATTCCCAGAAGAGTGATTGCTGGGTCAAATGGTAGTTCCATTTTCATTAGTTTGAGGGTCCTCCACACTGCTTTCCATAGTGGTTGAATCAGTTTGCACTTCCACCAGCAGTGTAAGAGTGTTCCTTTCTCTCTGCATCCATGCCAACACCTGTTGTCTGTTTTTTGGATATGGGCTATTCCTACTGGTGTAAAGTGGTATCTCATTGTGGTTTTGATTTGCATTTCCCTGATTGCTAGTGATGTTGAGCATTTTTTCATGTGCCTGTTGGCCATTTGTACTTCCTCTCTAAGAAGTGTTTTTTTTTTTTTTTTAGTGCTCCCCACTTTTTTGGACTAGGTTTTTTGCTTTGTTTTCATTAGGTTGTATAAGTTCTTTGTGGATCTTTGTTATCAAACCTTTATCGCTCGGTTGGGTTTCTTTTTGTTTTTCCTATTGTCTCTTTTGCTGTACAGAAGCTTTTTAGTTTGATGTAATCCCAGTTATTTATTTTTCCTTCATTTTTTTTACCTGCTATAGATGTAGGACCTCAATTTTGGATGTCTTTAGGTTGCAGGAGCTGTAGAAGGTATGTGGAGGCAAGATGAAAAGTTTAAAAGGCAGTTTTAACTTTTTTCTTCTGCAATCTGGGGCAGGGAGCTGAGAGAAACTTGGACCTCACATTTGAATAACAAAAAGTAGGGAATCTATAAAAGACTCAAGGTGCCACAGCTTTGAGGTGTTTAGTTAAAGCTGAGAAAGGGATCTTTGAGTTTTAATAGTTAAAGAGTCTCTTTCTCTCACCTGATTTCATTTTTAGTCCCTGGTCACCTCACCACATGTCTAATCAATCTGAGTTCCAAAAGCACAAGTTTCAAGCACAGGGCATTCTTCCTTTGTATCTGTTTTGGCTTTCTCCTTTTGTGTCTGTTTTGGCTTGCTCCAAACACATGGTCCAAGATGTGGTGTTCTTCTTTAGGCATTCCTCTCAACTTTAGTGAGTAGGAAAACTCCAAGGTGAAACAGAAACCAAAAACAGGTACATCTTCTCATTCCTCCCTCACAGCCTCTCCAAAAACATCTGCATCAAACTAGATCAGACAAACTCTAGCACAAAGTTTAAATCTCCAAACTCTTTAGACTGTCAGCACATACACCATCAGCTTATGCATGCTAAGGCTATGAGTTCACCGGCTCAGGGCTGAGGTCATGAACCCCAGGCCACCTTGGTCATCATGACTGGGGTCCTATCCTCCTCCAAAAATGGCTGATTGATCTCTTCTTTCTCTTCTAAGTCACTTTTTATATCTTTTCTCCTTGTTTTTCCCACTCTTCCGGGAGCAAGCCCTGTCAATCATCTCACATCACAAAAGTCTTGCTTTTCTTTCTCCTTCCTCCCCTTCTATTGTTCTGAAAGAAAACTATTAATTCCAAGGAAGATTAGCAACCCCACCTTGGCATAGTCAATTCTAAACATATCTCACCTAGGCCTGAGACAATCAAGTCAGCATGTCAAATCTCCATTATATTGACAGATCCTTCTTGAAATTTACAATTCTAAAGCAAAAGGTGGAGTAGCTCATTCATATTTCCAAGCTACACAATGTTACTATCGTTGCATTCCATCAACTATGTTAACTGGAGATCCTCAACAACTAATGCAGCTGCAATATTAATTTTCATATACAAAAGTGAGGAAACTGAGATGCAGTAAGATCATATCACTTGGCTAACTTCTCATGCCAGGGAAATAGTAGAGCTATTTCCAGAGCTTGCTCTCAACCACTAGTATATACTTTCTATGACACAGGACATTCACTAGAAACTGTACTGCTCTATGGGCTTAAACTTTTTTCCTGTTTGAAAACACTGATGACCCTTGAAAATTTTAGAAATGAGGAAAAGGGTATGATTTTCATTAAAGTTAGTTAAACTTTAATAGTGGCTAGCATTTTTTTTTCCTTTAATCAAGAAAAAAAAATGTATTCTCAGAAAAGACACACAGATTCCATGTACTCAGTATGGCTTAGCATAACAGAACTAGCAGTGAAACAAACATCATCATCTTTTAGAGCAAATATATCTCCTTGTCACAAATGTCTCAGCCAATATATTGTATATTTGGAGATCATTATGTCTCTTATATCTAAGTTTAATCTGTTTTAGAAATATTTTAGTGGAGTATAGGCGTCTGTAGCTTTCAAGGGTGTTAACAAATTTTGGCTTCTTTACTCCTTGATCTATAAACTGCCTCCCCCAGCCCATCCTTTATCTGTGTGGTACTATTGGTAAAACTATTTGGAGAAGGGATTACCTTTATTAATTGGGGAAATGCCTACACTTCAATTTAAATCTCAGCTCTACAACTCTTTGGTTGTATTGTTGGAGGGCACTTGCCATTAACATAACTGATACCATGCATTGATAATAGCTAGGAAAGGAAAAAGAATTACTACCCTATTGTTTTAGCATTATAACTTTCAAGAAGGATTTGCCAAGGAGTGTTGTGAGCCTTCATTAGAATTCAGTTTCTTTTCAGAAGGAGAGAAGGGGAGGGGGAAAGAAACAAAGTTTTTGTGATGTAAGATGATTGACAAGACTCCCTCCAAGAAGGAACAGAAAACAAGGCAAGAAGGATATAAAAGGGGCTTAGAAGGAGAGAGGCTTCAGCCATTTTCGGAAGAAGATGTGAGCCTGGACACATAGCTGAGGCAACCTGGACCCATGGCCTTGGGCACAGGCTGGTGAATGCATGGGCTTCACATGTATAAGCTGAGTATGTGTGCTGAAGGAGTCTAAAGTGTTTGAAGATTAGACTTCGTGTTGGAGTTTTTCATATCAGTTTGACTCAGATGCTTTTGGAGAGGCCATGAGCTAGGCCTGAGTAATGTACTTTATGGTGATTCCCATGTCTTGGAGTCCTTTTACTGCCTAAAGTTGGGATAATGCTGAAAGAAAAAAAGAAGACATGACATCTGGATCTCGTGTTTGGATGAAGCGGAAACATGCCAAAGGAGGAAAAGAAGAATATTCTGCATTTGGAACATGTGCTGCTAAACTCAGATTGATTGAACATGTGATGAGATGACCAGAGAACCAAAAGACAGTTTTTAACAATGATAAGGTACCTGTTTTTTTTCATGTTTTACTTGTAGTACATATTTAGGTAATTACTTTCTTGTTTAGCAATAAATAGTTTGATCATTTTAAGGGTTGGTCTGGCTTAAAAATTACATAGCAAGAGCTATGGTGAGGGGGTAATGACCCTTAAAGAGGTAGATTTAAAGTTTTTTTCTTTTTGCAAATTTTAAAATTTTATTTTATTTATTTTTTTATATTTAAAAAAATTTTTTTTATTTATATATATTTCACATCATTTCAGTCCCTGGGGGTCACCCACCACCTCCCCTTCCCACCCACTCCAGCTGGTCCCCATTCTCCCCTTGTGCAGTTTCATTTGGTTGACCATATATTAGTGAAACCATTTGGTTTCTGTCCTTTTCTATCTGGCTCGTTTCTGCAAGAATGATTTCTTCTAGGTACATATAGGTTTTCATAAATTCATCAAATTTGTCATTTTTAATTGATGAGTAATACTCCATTGTGTATATATACCACATCTTTTTCATCCACTCATATGTTCTGGGGCATTTGGATTGTTTCCATGACCTTGCAATTATAAATAGTGCTGCAATAAACATCCGAGCACAGGTGTCCTTTTGTACCCACATTGAGGTCTCCTTTGGGTAGATTCCCAGAAGTGCGACTGCTGGGTCAAATGGTAATTCCATTTTCATTAGTTTGAGGGTTGTCCATACTGCTTTCCATAGTGGCTGGACGAGTTTACATTCCCACCAGCAGTGTAAGAGTGTTCCTTTCTCTCCACATCCACGCCAGCACCTATTGTTGCCTGTTTTTTTGATGTGGGCCATTCTTACTGGTGTAAGATGGTATCTCATTGTAGTTTTGATTTGCATTTCTCTGATTGCTAGTGATAATGAGCAATTTTTCATGTGTCTGTTGGCCATTTGTATATCTTCTTTGGAGAAATTTCTTTTTAGTTCTCCCCACTTTTTGATTGGGCATCTTGTTTTGTTTGTGTTTAGTTGTGTGAGTTCCTTGTAGATCAGTGTTATTAATCCCTTATCACTCTTTTGGAGGGCGAAAATTTTTTCCCATTTGGTTGGACTTCTTTTAGTTTTTTCTGTTGTCTCTTTTGCCGTGCAGAAGCTTTTTAGTTTGATGAAGTCCCATCTGTTTATGTTTTCCTTCAATTTTTTGCTTTCTGTAGATGATTCCAGAAAGGGATTTCTGAATTGTACTTCATGGAGGGTTTTGTCTATGTTTTCCTCTATGTATGTTATGATTTCAGGTCTGATATCTAAGTCTTTTATCCATTTTGAATTAATTTTTGTACATGGTGTGAGAGAGATGTCTTGGTCCATTTTTTTGCATGTCTTAGTCCAGTTTTCCCAGCACCATTTGTTGAAGAGGCTATCTTTGTTCCAATGTAAGTTTTTTTTCCCTCCTTTGTCAAAGATTAATTGGCTATATGTGTGTGACTTTATTTCCAGATTCTCAATTCTGTTCCATTGGTCTGATTGTCGGTTGTTGTACCAGTACCAAGCCGTTTTAAGTATTATGGCTTTGTAGTATAGCTTGAAGTCTGGAATAGTAAAACAAAAGCTAAACAAGGACACAAAAGCTTTAAAGGAAGACCTAGACCAAATGGACCTAATAGATATCTACAGGACACGGCACCCCCCAAAAAGGGAATACACCTTCTTTTCAAATGCACATGGATCCTTCTCTAAAATTGACCACATATTAGGACACAAGGAAAACCTGAACAAATACACAAAAATCAAAATTATACCAACTTTTTTCTCTGATCATATAAGCATCAAACTAGAAATTAGCAATGAAGAGAAAGCAAGAAGAATATCCAATACATGGAGACTGAACAAAATGCCACTAAATGAGGAATGGGTAACAGAAGAAATTAAAGAAGAAATTAAAACCTACTTTGAAACAAACGACAAAGAAGATACAACATTCCAAAATGTCTGGGACTCAGCAAAAGCATATCTAAGAGGAAGGTTCATAGCAATACAGGCCCATATCAAAAACCAAGAAAATATCCAAAGAAAAAAACCTCATATCCCAACTTGAAAAATTAAAAAAAGAACAAGAAAATCCAAAGCCCAGAAGAAAACAAGAAATAATAAAAATAAAAGAAGAAATAAATAACATAGAGACCAAAAACACAATCCAGAAGATCAACAAAACTAAGAGCTGGTTCTTTGAAAAAATAAATAAAATTGACAAGCCCCTTGCAAAGCTCACAAAGAAAAGAAGAGAAAAGACCCAAATAAATAGAATCACAAATGAGAAAG
>PVHY01005559.1:0-67224 GCA_004024945.1 Uropsilus gracilis
TGTGGGCACTGTTCTCTTCCTATTGCTACAGGTGAGGCAGTCACCAATTGGCTAATAAAGACTCATTTTTAATAAGACCTTAAGACTCTTATTTTGTGTCTAGGGGGTTACTCTATAACAATTTAACATTGGATTTAACAAGTAGAACACAGAAGTAATGGCATGCTATACTAGGTTATAGAAAAGATAGTAGCCTATCTTACTCTCTCTTGTTTTCTCTTGGATTCCTTGTAGGGAAGGAAGCTACCCTCAGTGATGCACTCCCAGAGAGAAACCCACATGGTAAGAAACCAAGTTCTGCCAATAAGAAAGAAGATCCTATTTCTAAACCTTAGATTATATGTGGTCCTAACTGACAGCTTACATGCAACTAACTTGAGACCTTGAGCCAGAGGCAACCAACTAAGCAATCTCTTGAGATCTAATCCACAGAAATTATTAAAACATAAAGGATGTGTTAAGTCATTGTTTGGGAATCATTTATTATGCAGCTATAGATAATTAGTAAAGTGATTAAAGTCTTCAAGGGTAGCTCAAGTACAGCAAAGGAGACGGAGGCACTGCAGGTTACATGGAGCGTCTCCACAGGGAAGCACCGCAGGCTCCTCTAATGTGAGTCAAGTGAACACACTCAACATGGGACTTCCTGACCTCAGGACAGGCATCTTCCTCAACAAAGGAATGTGCATAGTAGTAACTTGGGAACCAGTCTTCAATGAGACATGGACAGAATGGAAAGCCTTCCTGGCTTTTTTCATTTACTGTGAAATATAATAAATTATGTAATAAGTAATAATTAAAGGACATTTTCTCTGGGGAAAAAATAGAGGACAAGGATTTCCTTTTGTTAAAAGAAAGCAGCTTTGTAGTCAAATAAAATAATTGTTCCAGAATAATAAAAACACATGGTAGAAAACACTAAATGAATACAACAGGTGGTGAAAGGCTACGAAAATGACTTATGAAATATCTATGATAAATGTTTATGGCATTAGGAAAAAATAATTATGTCAGACAAGAATTACTAGTGTAATTTTCAATTGATTACACTGGAATTTCACCCTAGGAAAAACTGAAACTGCAATTTGAACCTGATATGTTAAACTTAACGTGTAAATAATTCTATTTTGAATCTTTTCTTTTTAATACCACTTAAGTAGTTTTTAAAATCTCTTTTGAGAAATTAAAATTCTACCAATTTGAATAATGAAAACCATTAAATTTCAAAATCATTCTGCTGTAATATTTTTAATTTAAATATGATATATATCACCTAAAAAAAGAAGCACATGTTTTAGAAATCGTAAGTTATTTTTAAATTTTTCAATCTAAAAGGATACTGGTATATTTTTACAACTGCTTATAACTTAAAACTAGAAAGTTAATGTTTTAAGGGTTTTAAGAGTTCTATTTAACATATGTAATTAAAGTTTAGTGAAAATAAGAAAAAACTCTCTGTAAGTGAAAGTAAATACATATGCCCTTACAAAGGATGCATTGAAAATAAGACTATGTTTTTGATGGAAAAAGGGCATCTAGTGTTAAGATACAATTGTTTGTCTTTTGGAATAGTAAGAGAAATAATGGAATAATAAGAGAAAATGGAATAATAAGAGAATGGGAAAATAAAAGAAATATGTAAAAGGATTGTGGGAAAGAAATCTAGTCTTAAATTCTTAAATATGTTTGTTTTACCAGTCTGGGGATAGGATGAACTCTAAGCTAAAACAATGAAGTGTTATAGATCAGAGTAAATGAATTATTACTTTAAAATTTAAATTTTAGTAACAGTAATATAAAAAACCAAATTTCAAGTTTTTCATCAAATAAAAGTGATATAGGAAGAGTCCTGGGAAGGATCTAGGAAGGGTAGGGCTCAAAGATAAAATTTTGCTGTTCTCATAGGTGGGTAAACAAGAGTCTAGAAACTTGATGACTCTAGGCCTAGACACATGCGGCCAGGCCATAAATGTCCTTAGCTCACTGTTTTTGTTTTTGTTTTTTTCATTTCTGAGCTATCTTTCCACAGTGTATTGAGTTTGTTGCTATGGGAAGAAAAGGAGTTACAGAACCAGAAGAAAAGTGCCAAAGACCTTAAGACCAAGCCAGGTCAGACTGGAGCTGTGGGCACACATCCTCCTGAGATGTTCATCTTGGAGTTGGTGAGCTCTATACTACCCCAAGCAGCTTCAGCTGATTGGACCTCCAACCGTAAATGGACTTATCCAAGTTCTCTCTCCTTGTTTTCAAAGCCAGTAAAGTTTAGTTTCTTTGTTCTTAAATCCCAGTCTACATAGATATGGTATCCCTTGCACCTCAGAGAATTTCTCTCATACTCAGAGAGGTCTTCCCAGAATGTGCTTTCCTTGCTCTTTTGCCAACAAATGCTGGCTCCTTGCCGCCCTCACAGCTGTCCTCTTGTCAGTCTTGACCAAGGAACTCAAGAGCCCTTTTCCAGCAGGTGGAGCAGTGAACAGTGCCTATTTCACTCCCAGCTTACTTGTGTTTGAGACAGATCACTTTCAGCAACTAGATTGAGTCAACAAAAAGAAACCAGCCTGAATACCCTGTTTAAAGTTTCCAAATGTGTATGCGGGTAAATAAGATCACCCTACTGGAAGATGTGAAAACCCCAGGATAGTTTGGGAATCTTAAGAAAAGAGGAATTCACCCAAAAGTATACTGTGAGAGGCCCTAAGACTTGAGAAGCCAATAGGAGCTTGATCTGATATTCCTTATGAAAAGTTCCAGTAAAGCAAATTTTAAAAGACTGTTTGGCTATATTCAGTCCATAGTGTGCTCACTCAAAACAAAGCAAAACAGTCCAAGTTTACTAGAACCAGATAATTCGCAAACAAATTAATTTTACTATGATTATTTGGCAGAGGTGGGATGAAGGCAGAGAGGAAAATGTTCAACGCGACACCTTTTTTTGTTTTTGTTTTAAAAATCCCT
Source organism: Uropsilus gracilis (assembly GCA_004024945.1). NCBI lineage: Eukaryota > Metazoa > Chordata > Mammalia > Eulipotyphla > Talpidae > Uropsilus > Uropsilus gracilis. The sequence goes on from PVHY01005559.1 coordinate 2,956, forward strand.
GTTTTGAGAAGATGCTCAAGGCGAGGCTGAACCATTTATTAGTGTATTTCATTATTTTAAATATGAGGGCTTTCTTAGGAAAACTAGAAGCATACATTCATGGAGTGGGCAGGAAGGCATCCAGTATTTATTCCAAAGACCCAAGGTGAACTAAAGATGGATCACTTAAAAGGATAATAATTGAAATTTCTTCCTTCTGTCAAGAGTGTTACTCAAAATGAAAATTCCATGATAATTGGAGGAGTGTTCATCAGGTTCAGCTTCATTAGCAATTTCCTTGTTTCAGAGCCATCTCTAATAACACAGGGAACAGAATAAGATGTCACACACCATTGTTTTCTTGAAAAGAGATGGGAACAGAAAGGGAATCTGAAACAGAAAGTTGTTACACCAGTGGGGTTATAACCAATAAATGGAGAACTTTAAATGCAACTCAGTGTTTACCATTTGAATGATTTTTTGTTCCCTGCTTGTATAATATCATTTCAATTCATATGAATTATATAGTAGTCACTGCCTGTTCTGAGTTTTTACATTTTTTTGCATTTTATGTATATATGTATTTATTATATCATTACATACACCAAAGTTCTCCCATCATCATATCACCATGAACTATCGTCCTGATCTCTCATGTTCACCCCACTCCTAATTTTATCCCCTTTTCTCTTCTTCCCTTGCCGTTTCCTTTAGTTTTGCTGTTGATTTGTTAGTTTTAACTTTTTCTTGTCCTTTGTTTTTTTCCTTATATCCCACATATAAGTGAGACTATCTGGTATTTATCCATTTCTTTCTGGCTTATTTCCATTAGCATGATTCTTTCCAGATCCATCGATGTTGCTGCAAATGACACTTTTTTATCATTTTTTTTATTGGTGAATAATATCCCACTGTGTAAATATACCGCAACTTTCTCCTCCATTCATCTGTTTGGGGGACTTAGGGTTGTTTCTATATCCTGTCTATTGTAAATAGTGCTGCAATAAAAAGGAGTACAGGTGTCATTTTCAATTAGTATTTTGTTGTCTTTTGGGTAGATTCCCAGAAGTGGATCAAATGGTAGCTACATTTTCAGTGGTTTTGTTGTAAGGTACACCTTAGACAAGGCCCAGGTCTCAGGCCTAATTAAAAATGAGTCTAACAACCAGCTAGGACTGTCCCTCCCTGGCACAGTAATGGGGAGACAATGAAGCAGAACAAAGAGGTTTTGAAAGCAAGCAGGCTTAGAGAAAGCAGAATTGCACATTAAACACAACAATGTAGCAAAAAATGTGAGTCTTGCAACATTAGCAGTTTAGCCCTTATCCTTATCTACAACCTTTTAGACCTCTCCTAAATTTGACAAGTATTTGAGCAAAGACCTTGGGAACTTGTACTTTAAGGGAAAATTTAACCCTACACGTCTTTATAATCTAGTGCACATGCTGAGGAGGGGTCTGGCTATGTCTGACCTCAGTTCCTATCCCCTGTGAGTATTTCTCTGCTTCAGTTTGAAGGTTCTTCACATAGCTTTCTATAGTGGCTGAACCAGTTTGCATTCCTATCAGCAGTGTAAAGATGTTCCTTTTTCTCTACATCCATGCCAGCGTTTCAACAAGATACCTTTTTGTGGACATCAGGGTCCAGTATTATGTCATTTTTTTATTTTTTCACTTTTTATCTGAGAACTGGACAAGGTCTTAAATGATTCTAATATTTTACTGTGACTTTCAAAATGAATGTTTCAGTTTTTCCCCTAATCCTTTTTGGCTTGCATTTATTGGAAACTAAGACTGTCTTACGCTGAGAACACACAAGCTGAAAATGGAAAACCTTAACCCAACTCCTGAGAGATCACCAGAATGTGTGATATTATATACCATCAAACCACTGACTGTCCTCACCCCATCTGAAGATGCTTTCCCCCCTGACATCTAGAAACCTCCTGTGACTTTCCTTGGGACTCCTAACTGAAGAGTTTCACTCTTCAACTTTTGTCCTTGTGTTTTCATAGTAATGGCTTTTATGATTATTACAGTTTTAACATCGGAACCCATTTGGCATAGCTGCTCTTGAACTTGGAGACAGCTGTTAAAGTGCACTGACCTATTCTCAGAACTAAGTGATTCATTAAATTAAAAATATTGACTCAATTTCTAATTTTTTTAACTCCTTAAAGCACCAAAGGTGAAAATGTAGAAAAAAACCAAAAATCTTGCAAGAGACTAACACAACCTGGGATGAAGCTTTACCATTTACCTTGCTCAGAGTGAGAACTGCCCCTAGAAGCAAGCTCCAATTGAATCCTTCTAAAATGCATATGGGAGGTGGGGGGGGGTGATTTTTCCTCAAGATTACACTGAAGCTTCAATTGTAAAATCAGCATGTTAGAAAATTAGATAGTACAAAAAGGTACAATCTTTAAATGTTACTTTAACAGCTAATAATATGCTTCTAGCCATCTCCTTGGAATTATAGATATACCACTTTATCACATAGTAGCTGGATATTCTTATAATCTGGAAAAACAAACCACTGTCTCAAAAAAAAGTGTCCGATGGGCTTCTACTAGGCATATATTCTTCTGTGAAGTTATAGGCTGTCAAGTTCTGGGTGTACCACTCTTGTACAAAAACAGTGGCTTTCTCTAACAGGACTCTCTGAGGCAAATTTGCAAGAATTGCACTGGACACTAGGGGCAGATGAATCTAATCAACCAAACACTGTGTTAACTTGAGCAGCAACAAAAGATTTCAGTTTGCAAGCATCCATGCAAACCTGTGATTGACCCAAAATGATTCTTTAAAAGTAAACATTCAAGATCATCCAGATAATGAGCCAATTCTTGTGTCTCACATTTTTAATAAAAACATATATTCTTAATGTTCCTTCATTTTCTTCTATTATTTAATCTTTCCTATTCTTGTATTGAAACTTTATAGCATGGTGATACTTACAGGCCAGTCAATCCATACTAGGATTATAATACTTCTTATAATCCTAGAGTTAAACTATCTTATTGAAAATATTTAATTTATCCTAGATTGTTTCAACAAATATTTTCAATTCTTACCTTTTACTACCAACTATTCATATTCAACACAGAGCCCATGAGTACCTATAATCAAAAGATTAACAGTTATATTTCTCCAGTCCTACCTAAGTCCCTGTTCAGTGAAATGTAACCAAAATGGTCATTGTCCCTAACCCCTGAAAACTGAGGAATGTACAAACTTGGGAGAATACTGAAACTATGTTGGTCTATTCCTGTTCCTGCTTATCTTGCAAGAACAGCAGGGCTTGCAAGAGTGAAACAATAAGACTGAAATACCCTTATCCACATTAAATGGAGGGAAACCCCAGATTTCTCATAAATTGACAACTGTATCTCAAAGTGCAGCCCCTATAAAACTGTTTGCTGTCTTCGAGGTAAACTTTCGTCAACTGGACAAAAAATAGCAATGGAAAATAGACCTGAGACACCCAGCTTGTGGTTAAATATACAAATACATAGTGCTGGGTTTTGTTACAGTTTTGGAACCAAATTTAGGTTACACCATGATTCAACAGAAAGTAACTAATCAGTCTCTACCAACTTATACTTTTAATCACTTTCTTTGTTTCTCAATTCCATACTGCCTCGTGTCCCATTCTAAGGGAGACTGATTTGAGAGCCTTACCCCAATCTCCTGCCAGGATGCCATGCATCAAACTGCTTTTTGTTTGTTCATTTGTTTTTCTCATTAAAACTGGTGGTATGAGTCTGGACTTCTGAACCATCTGTTAGCAGCCCCATGTTCAGCAGCAAAAATTTCTATGGGTTTGCAGAAATTATTAAATGACTTAAAAATTACATGAAGATATAAAGGTCCTAGAACAGCCCTAGTAATATTTAAACTTTTTTATTAAAAGATACAGTATTTAGGACAACGTGGTACTAGTATAAAGACAGGAAAATAGATAAGTGGAATATAATATAGGTCAAAAATAAAACAACCCTTGAAAAACCTATGAGGTGTTTCTCTGTCTCTTCACCTTCTACTATTGACCTGGCAGGAATGTAAAGATGAACACCCACTGATGGCATATGACCGACATTGTCAAGCAGCTTCTCATAAAAAGGTACAAAAGTAAAACCCTCTGTAAGACTATGATCAGGTCCTACCTGATTATATAAGGATGACCAAGAGCCACTATGTCCCAGCACAAGGTCACATGGAACCACAAAAATCACTTCATGAGCCCCACTAATCGTGGCAATTATTCCACAATGCATATATATATATATATCTGATATATATATCAAATTATCACACTGTATATTTTAGATGCTTACAACTTTGTCAATTATGTTTAATAAAGATGAAAAAATAAATATGCCAACATACCTAGAGTCACTTGATTTTCAACAAAGTTACCAGTGAAAATTAATGGAAAAAGGTGCTGTGAATAAATTATAATAAAACTGGTTAACTGTATTGGAGTTAAAAAGGAACTCTGCCTAACTCACACCAAACACAAAATTTATTCAAGATGGATTACCGAGCAAATGCAAAAGTTAAAACCATAAAATTTCTAGAAAAAAAAAATTGTAACCTTTCATGTACAAGTCTTTAGAAATGGTACCAAAGCTAGAAGAAAAAGTTGAGGAAAATGGAGTTCATTTTTAAAAAAGCCTTAGTTCATCCGAAGATACCAATAGGAAATGATAGGCAAGCTACAAAGTTGTATGGGGGAAAACATCCAAGGATTTAAAATAGCATTTTTAACTTTACTGGAAGAATAGATTACCACTCATTCTCCCAATGTCTCACCACCATTTACATTCCTGAGGACATCTCCAGAAGGTGATATTCCTTCCTTCAGAGAGGGGATGCAGTCTGAAGAAACTCAGAACTTCAAATTTATGGGCTGTGGAATCACTGGTTCATATAAATGTTTGCTTTATTGGGCCAGGTTGTCTCCTGACAATTAAAGAGTAAAGGGAGACTTGTATAATCTACCACAAATGTACCCTGCACCCAGGAACTCATAAGGGAATAAAAGAGCCAGTAGAGAGTTCAGCTTCAGCAGCAGAGTCAGTGAATCCTGGGGTTATCCCCACATTCTCCTCCCAATACTCACTACAGGTTCACGGAGATTTCTGAGACTCACCTCCTGAGAGACCCTCTGCTCCTGTTCCTCACTCCTAAAGTGTGCATGTTTTTGGTTTCAGGGACCAGACTCAGTCTGTGGTAACTGAAGGGCCCTCATTGACCATGTTCCCAGGAGGGACAGACACTCTTAACTTAGGCCTCCAGCACTAGAATGGTCGCCAAAAGTCACCTACCTATACCAGTTCCAACAGAAATCTGGCGAAGTTCCCAGAACACTGATTTATGACACATATAACAAATACGCATGAACTCTTACCCAGTTCACAGGCTTGTTCCTTAGATAGAAAGCTGTCCTCACCCTCTCTACAGATGAGGCTAAATACTATTTTTGATTATACTAGTTAGTAGGTTTGTTTACATAGTTTGAGCTAATAATTCTGAACCTATGTGATACACTTTCTAGAACTGAACAAATATAAACATATTTGTTTTTTGATAGTGATGAAAATTCTCTATGTATAGTGTATGTACAATAGATACGAAAACCCACTAAGAGATCTCTTACAAGACAGAGTCCTGTGCACAAACATTTATATTTAAAGATTATATTATTATGACCAGGAAGTGAATGCATATAAAACATGGAAAGAGTGTACCAAAGATTCTGTTAAGCATGCTGGCACTTCAAAACACAGGAAATTGTCATACAGCTCTAAACTAACACCAGAACACCAGGCAACCCCTGATTTAGACTTTCAGAGAGTGTCCCAAGCATAATACACTGATAGTTTACAAGACTGAATTATTGACTCCAAAATCTACTCCTAAATTTGTTCCTATGACTGTCATCTAATCTTGCAGTTCCTCCTAAAGGAATATTGACTTTGGGCTGTTTGGGGGAAATAGATGTTTTTGTGCCAGTTGGCTTCCCCCTTTTTACTGTTCTCATTACCTAGAAGGTCTTGTCCTGGGTAGTTTCTGATCCTTCAGTCTGAGCTTCAAAATGAATACATATGTGAGTTATGAATGCTGATATTTGTAGTGATTTGTCTGCAATGACACACGAATGACATATCTGGCATTGAGTATTGGTCTAGTGAGTGAACACATGCTGATTTACAAGCAGGTCTCTCTCCTGCAGGGGATAGTATCCACCTTACCAATTCAACTAAGAGCAAGATTCATATTTGGCACAAATTCTATACTTCCAAAATAAGTGGAAAAGTCTAGAACTAACACAGTAAGGCAAAAACATCTCAACAGTTCTTTCTTTTATGCTGGACCTACAGCCATCTAACAGGTTGAGAAACTTGACAGTGCTTCATTGGAGGTAACTGGGAGGTTGGGTGGTAAGATAATTTAGTGTTGATACAGTTATGTGATCTTTTTTACAATACCATATAATTTTTTATCTAAAATGAACATGCAGTTTAAAATTAAAAATAACAATAAAAATTGGATAAATTTTTAAAAATTTTAAAATGTGTATATTAAGTCCCATCAAAGGAAACTAAAGATAAGTCCATAAACCACAGACTAGGCAGCTTATAAAATTATGTTTATTGTTTATAGTTCTGGAGACGGGACATCAAGATGAGGTTGCCAGCATGATTGGGTAAGGAACCATTTCTGGGTCAGATATCTTGTTATATCCATAGATGTGTGAAGAATCTGGGGAGCTCTGTGGGATTTCTTTCATAAAAAGAACTAATTCTCCTCAGGACCGTATTAGTGACCAAACTAATTCTGCTCACACTTCCGAAGGCTCTACCTATTACTAACAACACTTGTGGGAAATTTCAACATGAAGTTTGGCAATACCAACATGGTGACCATAGCACTGATCCTCCAGTTCCAGTCAAGCCTTCAATTTATTGCAGCGACAAATGAAAAAAACAATTGCAACCTCATGAAGTTGAGCCACAAACACTCCGTTAAATTCATTCCAAATTCTTGACAATTGGGACACCATGAGATAATACATATTTGTTTTAATTTTTATTTTTTAACTTTCATTTATTTTTATTCTTTAAATCACAACCTCAATAAATGGTTTTGGGATAAGCCCCCACCTCTAGTGCCCCTCCATTTTCTCACACCCTGCTCTTCGTTGTTTGTTAGTCTGTGTTAAGTCCATTAGTCTCTTTCTAGTGTTCTTTCATTGGATGAGGGACTGTGTTCTTGGAACCAGGTAAGCTTTGATGGTAGGTTTTCAGCCTTACGTTTGCGTTGGGCAGCCAGTCTATATTTATTTGTGTTCTTTCCATCTTTCTTGTTGGAGGATGTCTTCTCCAATCCCATCTCTGGTGTTTTACTGCTTTACCTTATGGTTCTGTCAGATTTAGGGGATCTCACCCCCTGCCAGTGTCGGTGAAGTTTTTCTATAGATACAGGCATCTTTGAATGGCCATTGTAGATTACAATGCCTCAGTTTGCCTCAGTTTGCAGCATTGCTGTAGGGCCAATGCCCCCAATCTTTGGCCTTCATCTCCTCTCCCATAGTTTGGGGAGGGGTGCCTTGCTTTCCTAGAAGGCATCTCTGAAATAAAGTCTTCCTGACCTAGTGAGTGCATAGGTGCGCTTCGTGACATCATGTTTCCATAGTTGTTTCTCCTGTCTTGCATGCACTGGTTCTCTTGATTGTCCATCTGCTTTGTTCCACTCAGGTTTGTGGGCTGGATTTTTACCCGGCCCCTCACCCATTCTATGATGAGGTTTGTATTATGTATGTTCTTCCTCCTCCAGAAGATTAGCTGGAGTGAGAGTGAAATGGAAGGGGCATCCCCCCAGCCTCACCTGCCCACACACTAGTACCATCCTGCATGGGGGCGGGCCCCTATGGCAGTGCATGTGCCCTCCCAACCCCCCCTTGGACTAGGAGCTGGGGGCAACATGCCTCGGCCAATCGGGGTTGCAGATAGCTGCCCCGTGCAACAACCATCCGCTCATGGATGAGGCTAAAACCCCACCCAGTCTCCCCTCCCAGGCTCTCCAGGCTTGGGGGGCTTACTCAGGGGTCTTCTCTGCCTTTGCTCCCTGTGGCAACCTGAAGGACGGAGCCCCAGACTGCATGGAGGTAGCTGGGGTGAGCTGGCTACCCCCGGGGGGCAGAAGGGGAACAGCTGGCCTGCAGCCCACTGCACCTTCTGTATGAGAGGATGCTACCTACCTGAGGCCTCCCATCTAGGCATGGCAACCTGGAGGGGGTGTGGCCCCTCCCACCTGAACCCAGGTGGAAGGGGCAGAGCCCCGGGCCACATGGAGGCAACTGGAGTGACCTGGCTACCCCTGGGTGAGTAGCTGGCCTGCACCCTACTCTACCCTCTGTACAAGAGGGCGCTAACTACAGCCTTAGGAACCTTAAGAGGAAATCTACCAAATGGTGAAGATGGTATAGGTGCAGTCTGGTGATACATCATGCCTTGCTCCTAAAGCTGAAGATAGAGAGCTTAATTTAATATCCCTTGTAAAAATTTCCAACAAAATCAAATTACTACTTGTTTATTCTGTCCTATGCATTTATGCAAAAATAGGTAAAAGCAATTGAAATTAGTTTTAGTTCACAGAAGCATTTTTTGTTGTACTATTAATAGAATTGGCATAAAGGTAGAGACAAAATGATTTTAAACAAGTAGAACCAATTTAAAGATTTTTCTGCCCCCTACCCCCCACCCTGAGTTTTTCTGGTATCCTGTTTGCTATTAGGTGTCTCCAGCTTTTTTTTTTTGTTTGTTTGAATTGATTTGACTGTTTTCTAAAAATGGAGGACTTTTGTTATACTTGCTATCCATGGATAACACCCTCTCACTGATTATTTCCTCTGAATGCATTGGAACCCAAAAAAGGACTTTTTAACCACATTTGACTTTCATCACCATTAGAAGAGTGACAAAAATGAAAGAGGATAATTGCTGGAGGGACAGCAAGGACCACATTTTAACATCCTGAATGAACTCCACCCCATGACATTTTCAGATTTCACCTCATCTCCATAGTGATGAGATCTCAGATGCCTAGGATTACAACTCCCAGCTTGCCATGAATCCTGACTTCTTGAACAAGGGTCTATCATGGACTAAGGATGGAATTAAGCAGCTATGCTTCATATAACAACACATGGGCTCAAGTTCTCTTGCTTTTCTAGTTTTTTATTTGGATTATGGTGTCTTAGTTCAGATGGCATTACTATTAGAACACACTGACCAATTGTTCAATCTCTCGCTTTCCTACCTTTCCCTTTTCTTATTCTCCTTGTAAAGAAATTTTCCCCTTTTGCCTGTTATTGTATTTTGTCCTGAGTTCTTAAGCTTATGATTGAGGGTCCACACTCAGGTGACCCTATTTCCCCAAGGTTGTCTCATAACAGAATTACAAGTCCTAGGATGCCATGAACGAGACTTCCTAAGTAGGGGTGCTGCTGGAAATTGGAAAAAAATTGAGTGGATTATATAATATGGAAGGAAGGTGGGCCCACTCTTGCTTCTCTACATCTCCCTCTTGTGTGTGGGGGGCCCAACTTGCACCCTGGTAGTACTGGGAAGATTTGGAGGAGACACTTGGAGAGATGCACAGACTTGGAAGAGACATGTGGGTGAGAAATACATGGGGAAGCAGCTTTTGGCAGAGACAGTGGCAATTGTTTTCTTATATGTTATTTCCTTCTGCCCCAGTTCTTTGGGACCTGCTTAATCCCTTTTGTTTGCACTCCAGAAGGTAATTTAGATTTGTGGTTAAGTTTTCATGACTCAGCAACCCTGCTTTGGGGTAACCCTGTTTTGCTAAACATTTCCTCTGAGGACATGGGGAATTTGAGGAGTTTTATTGGGAAACTATTAGCTTTCACATCAAAAGTTTCCTTCCTTTGCTTCTGTGCAATGAATGACTAGACCCTTTAAGTGTTTGACATCCCGGATGCCCCTCAGATGCATCTAACATGTATGTCAATCTATGTATGTGTGTGTGTAGACTGACCTATCAGTATATATACTTACATACATATCCTCAAAACTACAAAGAAAAGGTAACTTTGGTAAAACTATAATTTAAAGCATTCAAGCTGCAAAACAATCCTAAAGAAAGTAGAAAACAGTGAATCAAGACAAAAATAGGACCAAAACAAAATTAGCTGAAATCAAAGGCTGATTCTTGGAAAAAGTAAATTAGAAACATTGGTAAAATTGTGATAAATCTCCTGAGAGGAAAAATAAGTATCAGTGTTTTAAGTGAGAAAGGGCATGAGCTTCTGCATAGAAAGGATAATATTCAGCCTGATGTAGAACAATTTCTGCTTCAGGAAAGTATTTTTTTCTCATAGAAACATGAATCTAATCAAGCAAAACCAAGCAGTCTTTTTTCCCCCTTAAGCCAGAGGTCAGATTTGATCCGGGAGTCTTAGTTTGCCAAGTAACTCCTGTCATCTTAAGTACTTAAGCTTAAGTATTTCCTATAAATAAGGATTTTCCTGTCCACCCACTTAAATCATTATTAAATTTGCTGTTTTAATTCTGTAATATCTAAAAGTCATAGTGGAGAAATATGTAGCTAATAATATTGAATTTTGCATGATTATTCTATCAATAATTGGGAAAGAAAACCAACACTTTTTCTACCTCTAACAGGGAGACTCACATCTTTCAGTCTCTGGTCTCACCTCCCCCAAGTATGGGCTGAGCCTCAGATGCTGAAAGGTGGTAGAGCTGGCTTCTGGGCTCAAATTACAAGATTACAAAAGGACTGAGCTTCCATAGATTTTTCTGGTTGATGTCTCCTCGGTGATACATACCGCAGGGCCTCACATGCAGGTTTTTGATGTCTTTTCAAAGGTTATTGCTTTAATTGCTTTAGAAATTGTTTGAAAATTAATGTTAAATGAGTTTAAACTTTACTAGAGTATCCCTGATTAGGAATGCCTGCATCTTGAGGAGTCTCAGAAATCTGCGCAGCATCTACAAGGCCCTGCATGGCAGTGTCTGTCAGCAACATCCAGTATGGACTCGAGCTGCATTGCTCAGGTTCATGAGCTGCGTTACTTTCTGTCAGAGGTTCTGTAAATGAACTACTTTTGTCATGAGCTTCTCCTCACAGGAAAAGGTCAAGTATAAGCTAAAACAGAATCTGGTGAGTTTTCCATAGTGCAGTAAATATGGCTAGCATTCAAGTATTTGCTGCTCCTTCCAAGGTGGTGTCTGTTTGCCTTCCTCTGAGTAGACTGGCGAGCTCTACACCAGGTTTGACTTATGGAATGCAACAGAAGTTGTTGGGAATCAGATGATGAGGTTTGGTGTTTGGGGTTCTTTGGTCCTACTGAAAAACAATCTAGGAGGTGATCCCATTTATGAGCACATGGCAAGTGTATTGAAGGAATGAAAAAATGGACATGTCTGCATAGATGCAAGCAGGAAATCTTGAAAGAAAAGAACTGCTAAAGAACTGTCTTAGTAGATGTTATATTAGTAAAACTAAAAACTGATAATTCTAAAAGTAGAAATTCATTAAGCAGTGTGTCTATTACCTTTAGTGGTAAAGCCTTTTTCATGAAAAAGGAAACAGGAATATTCCATTTAAATATCATTGTTTAGAAAGGCAAAAGTTTGAATTGTGGTGCTGTTCACAGACTGAGGGGCACTCCCCCCAAACTTGCACAATCTAAATGGGTTCTGGCATACACCACATATAGTCTTAGTGTGAAAGAGCTTCAACAGTATTAGTTTACATAGGGAGAGGGCAAATTTCCCCTTTAAATCACCAGTTTCCCACCCCTTCATGGGAAAATGCCCAGTCAAGCAGGGCTGGCTCAAAATAAGGCTGCTGAGGTCTGAAAACTTGCCACAAGTCTAAGAGAACTTCTGGCAGGGAACCATAGGGAAAGGGCAAAAGGGACCAGGCAAGTCTAGAAAGGAGCAAAATTAAATAGACAGAGGAGTGGGAAAGAGATAAAAAGGGCACCCTGCACAATTCAAGAATCTGCAGGTACCACATTGTTTGACTTATGATCTATTTACTCAGTTAACTTCCCAGGCCAGTAGGCACCTTGAAAGAGTGGTGGATGCCATGTTTGTCAGACACTGACTTGTTCCGGCAGCTTGGGAAGTGCTCCCAAATTTCAGATGCCAGTGAATGGACAGCTGTGAGGTGAAGCTATACCACAAATTTTCAGTTATTCACCACCTGAAGTGAAAGCCTGTTCCAGATAATTAACTGTCTTTAACTCACTGTCTATTAGCCAGTTAGAGATAGGGATCAGAATGGCTTCTTTGTAACACCATGGAACCTCCCCTTTTTAGTGAGATTCTACTGTTACAATACTAAATAAAAATTAGATAAAATTTAAAAATGCACTACTCTATTAGTTGAAAAATAGTACAATGAAGACATTTTCTCAGAAAAACATTTTATTACTGTAATTGCTATCCTACTTACAATTTTTGGCAACATTAATAAAATAATAAATCTTATCTGAAAGAACAAGCAAGTAAAATAGACAAGGAAATTCACAAAGGGTAATAACAAAATAGTAATCTTGACAGATATTCAATATATTTGTAAACAAAGCAAAGTGACATTTGTCTTAAAAAAATATAGAGGTATCAGTAGAAAAACTGAAAACTCCTGAAAGAACTCAACTCACTATATTAATTTTCCATTTGTTGCAGGCACAGAAATGGACTCAAGCTAGCTTAGTTCTAAGAAAGAAGCAAAGCCCTTGGTGATTAATTATCTTTCCAGCTGTCTGTGAAAAATCTAGCTAGACAGGAAAGAAAGGCGGTAGGGAGACATAAAGTGCCCTTAAGGAGATTGAATGATGGGGGGGAGGGCAAATTTCATTGCCTGTTATTTTAATAACATTGATGAAGATCAAAGAACCAAAGAAAGTGTCAATGAAGCGAGGTAGCAAGTCATGCAGGCCTGAAGGGAGGAGCATTCCAAGCAAGAGAAGAGCAGTTGCAAAGTCTTTGGATCAAGGTGATTATTTTGCTCGAGGAAAAGCAAAACCGATATGTTAATAAATAGTGCATGTGGGGCAAATGGTAGAGGAGAGCAGCACAGAACGGCAGGAAGGGGAGAAAGTAGACAAAGGACATGACACTGGAACCTGTAGTTGGCAACAGAGACAGCAACTCGCACTCCTTCGGAGCATGCATTAGTGAAACAGCAAAGAATGTCTGTAATACTAAGCAACTAGGAAAACACAAAACATCTCTTACTTTCACCACAGAAATAGAATAAGGGAGATAAGTACACAAAAGTCTACAGATCTATTTATACAAAGAATTTTGCTTTGACTAGTATGCAACAAGTGGAATACACACACACACACACAAAAAAAAAAAAAAAAAAAAAAAAAAAAAAAAAAAAAAAAAAAAAAAAAAAAAAAAAAAAAAAAAAAAAAAAAAAAAAAAAAAAAAAAAAAAAAACTAAAAAAGGGGATTCAGGGTAAAACTGTATAGAGTGCCTCGGCCCAGGCAAACTAACTGGAAAGGCATAGTAAAACATTCAAAGTGCAAACCAATCAAGCACCAAGTAAATAAATACAAGAGAATATACACACAGAAAATTACCTAAAGTGGGGAACATATACGAAAACCTTTGATATCTGGAGTCTTTCCTCCCCAGTTCCAAAAGGTATGCTAAACCCTTGATAATCATTTCCTAGCTTTTTGGGAAAATTCAGGGAACATAATAAGATTGTTGGCAAGAAAGGAGGGATGAGAGACAAGGTGCCTTTAAGGGGGAAAAGCAAGCAGGAGAAAAAAAAAAAGATTTCTCCTGGTTTAGGTTTATAGCCAAGATCCCCGGCTACTTGAGCAGTGCAGAGAGGCAACTAGGAACTTGTCAGGGATGGAGGAAGAAGAGATGGCACTAGAACATGCCTTGGGAGACTCCATCCTGGAAACCCATAGAAGCAGCCAAGGTTCCTGATGCTCAGGAACCTATAAGTTCCTCACCACTCTGAAAGAGTAATTAGAGATGGTGTATACCTTTCTGTATACTCAGATACAGGACAGTAATGCTTATTGAACTAAATGGGACATTTATTGCACATTGGAGTATGTTAATACCCAAAACTTCATAGTAGTTTGATAGAAGGGAAAATCATAAACACAACAGTAACTATTATTCTTAATACATTCATGTCCAAGGCAAGACACAACCCTGCAAACTCCATGTGCTCAATTAGGGTAAGAAAAGTACTCAGAAAAACATAAGTAAAATAATCCCATAATGGATTTTAGTTGGTAATCATGGGTTATTTTTATGTTTGTATGTTAGATAAGCCCTCATTCCAGCTTAAGAACAGAACTAAATTTAGACTAGCCCATTACTGGACAGAAACCATATATTTGGCCCTTTTTGGTTAAAGCTATGAGTGTACTACAATGCAAAATACAGACAATGGGACTTCTTTCCCTTGGCAAAGTTCACTTGTATTACTGCTGTGGCTTGAAAGGGATAAAGTAGGTTCAATCTAACTAAAGGTTAATCAAAGGGGAGGGGAGGAAACAGTTTCCGTCTGGATCACTCAACAGGGCCCACTGGTACCAGACCCCATGTTATTATTTACCATTGCTTCTCCTCTGAAGCCAATGATATACAGCAGTTGCTAGGTATCTACAGGACCCCCCTGGCAAATGCATGCATTTTATTTTAATGGTTATGTTTTTGCTTTCCTGGATGTTCCTGGGCTAAGTAAAGACAATTGAGACAGTTACCGTTGGTCTTGGCTCTAAGACCAATGGGAGTATGTGCCTCTCCCTTAGCTGTGACAAGGGGCTACTGCCTGCTACCAACTTTTAGTCAATCAGCTAAATACTGACTAACTGACATTCTGGTCACCATACATGTCACAGCTTCTCCGTGAACTTCTTCACACCCAGGTTATTTTAGGCCAGAAAAACAGAGGCACTTCTGGGAGTTCAGCAGCAAACAGGACCACTCCATAACAAAGTCATTCCAACCTGACTAGAGTGAATTCTTCAAGGCATGGAAAAAGTTGAAAATAAAATTAAGTACCTAAAATTCTCTACAAAATACATATATACTGACAAAAAAATTTTCAAACTTAGGAGTAAATGAAAAATCCAACAGAATAAATAGCTTCTGAGCACACACATACATAAAACACTTTGCATGTGGTAAGAAAACCAGAAAATACAAAAATCAGGCAATACATTTAAAAATGAAATCTCAAAATTCAAATTAAATATTGCATTTCATGAGTTGAAAAAAAAGACAACTCATGAAATGATCCACTGAGTTCACTATTTTTAATGCTACCGAGCCATGTAAAAATATTTGTTTTCATTTTTTTCCAACTTAAATTATAATACTTGAGACTTACTGAAACTAGAATTAATGCAGGTTTTTTGAAATTCTACTTTTAGCCTTGGGAGGTGATGGTTCAGAATCAGAGGTGCTCACAGTAATAGATGCTACTTCCACTGATCCTGGCTGAAGAGGTTCCAGTGACACCTGAATAACAACTTTTGTTTCAGGAGGCAATCCTTCTAGTTGCTTTGGTTTCTTAAACATTTGATGACACTGGGTCTTGTGCTCCATTTTCTCTTTGAAAGTTAAGAACTGCAGCCGACACTTGGAACATTGGTGAACACTCTTTTCCCAGTGTCCTCTATAATGACACATGTACGGTGATGCAGTTTTGAAAATTTTGAGACAAAATGGACAAAGCAAATTCTTGGTGCTTTCATGGCATGTTCTGAAATGTGTTTCTACATCAGCAAAGACCGATGATCTATAGTTGCAAACTTGGCACACATAGGGCATTTCCCCAGGCTTATGATTGTCCTTCATGTGCTCTAAGAGAACTTGGTCTGTTTTAAATGACAATTCACAAATTCTGCAGACAGCATAAGGCTCCTGGGTAGTGTGGACGCTTTCAATGTGACACTGCAGCTGGAAGGATGTGGGAAACTGCCGGTGACAGTGCTGGCAGGTGGTGTGGTTTTCCCAGCTGTCACCCCTCTGCTTCTCAAGTTCCAAATGGTGCTTCATGTGATTCATAAACTTAACATTTCTTAGAACTTTTGAGCAGCTGAGACATCTAAAGATTGTGTGAGTCTTCTGTTCTGACTGCCCATCTCCTTCATACTGTCCATAGTAAAAGTCACTCAGTAACACAATCAGATTTTCTTTCTTGGAATCAGCAGTCTTGTTTTGACTTGTTAAACTTAAAATGTCCGGTTTGGTCAATTTATTTTCCTTAACAGGACTTACAGGCTTAAAAAGGACATTATCCTTTGGCAACGCTGTTGAAAAAGGTGCTCCATTTTGAACATGACTTAATGAGGTATGAAGATCATTTGAGGATATGCTTTGTTCAGCAGTGGCTGTATGAACAATACCTGAAGGGGACAAAATTGAAGAGTGTCTCCCTATGGTCTCATCACTGAGTTTAGGTCTTTTGGAATTTATACCGGTTACTTCAGAAGTGAAAAGTTCCTTTGACACAGGAGGACTTTCATTTATACCTCCGACAGAAAGTGATGCTCCTGGATGCTGCAATGAACTTGTGAATGTAATCAAAGGAGAACATAACTCTAAAGAGCTATTAGGCACAACTTGTGAATCGTTTTTATAATCAAGTTTTGACAAAGGCTCAATAGTAACAGGGCTATCTGTTGATCTTGATTCAGATTCAGAAAGTGGTGACATAGTCACTGCTTCTGATGTTAGGGTTCTATGACTTACAGGCTGCAATGTACGAGCAGTATCTTTTCTGAGGTGACCATATTTTTTTCTTCTTAAACATGAACCTGGGGTGACTCTATTTAAAATGTTTGAAACAACTGGTTTTGGATGTGAAGTCACCCCAACAAAGATTAGGTCAGCATCTTCATTTTTATGTTTTACCCCAACAAATATCAGATCAGCATCTTCACCATCTACTTGTTTGGCTTCACTTATATTTTGTGGTTCCGGCTTATCTTCTTCAGATAACATATATGGTTGTTCCATTTTTCAATATTTTTATTCTTGAAGGGTATGGTCACAAGCTCCAATGCTTCCTTTATATAAACTGCCACCTAAGCACAAACACACTGCACATCAGTAAGTACAAAAAAAATACTATCTTATTTAATTTTCTTAAAAGCTCTATGGTAACTATTTTTACAGAGGACATAAAGACTCTTAAGAGGATAAATGACAGCTAACAATTATGACTACAATTAAGTTTATGTTTACAATAATCTAGAACCACAACTCTCATACTGATTATAGTCTCTTAAGAAAACTTAAAAAAAAGTCTAATAAAAAAATCTAATCACTAAGAAAAATCATATATAAAGGAGAAATACGTTTACAGTGGCACCATGTGCACTTTTTAAAAATCTGGGTTTTGAAGTACAAGATTAAGGTGGAATTCCAAATTAGTCCTGCATATTCTTGGCAGGACTTTCTTTTAATGTGCTTCTGTATCTTTAAAGCAAAAATTCTTATTTCTTAGACTTGAGGTAACAGCTCTTTTTAATTTCTTTTTTAAAAGCACCACCACTCAAAGGCAGCTTATTGTACCGAACAGGAAGAAACTTTATAATAAACATATTTTCTTAACTGCTTCATATATAGTAATTTCATAAATATTAATATTGTAAAGTATCAAATTCAAACACTAGCATAATGGACTTTATACATAGTCAACAAATAGCATAATTCAATGTCAAGTAGTTATGCCCAGTAAATTAGGTATGAACTCTCTTGATACTCTCACCCCAATGCAAGGTTTTAAATATAATCCATTCACCACTATTTCTCCAATGAACTTATTAAATCCAATACTTCCTCCCTGACTCAACCTCAATCTCTTCTCTACATGGCAGTAAAGTGACTCTGCTAAGACAAATTAGATTGCGCACTGCTCAGTCCCAAACCCTCCAAAGGCTTCCTCCAATGGCTTCCTTTTTCACTCCCTGAAAAAGCAAGTCTTTCTAGTGCTTACAAAACCATGCTTTCAACCCTACATACTACCCTACAACAATAATCTCATATTCCTCTCCCTCATGTACCTCATTCAAACCACACTAATCTCCTTGCCATTTCTTGAACACACTGAACACTTTGCCTTGCGTAGGGCTACTGTTTGCTGTTCTTCTTACCACACTGTTCTCTTCCCAGTCAGCTTCTGAGAGAAGTATTTCAACCAACATCTAGCTCACATTCCTGATCTCACTTCGTTTCTATTTCACTCTTAATCCCTTATCCCCCCCACCTACCACATTGTATACTTTGTCTTAATCATTTTCTGTTATCTGTTCAATGGAATGTTAACTCCAAAAAGCAGGGGTTGACTTTTACTGACTAATTAAGGTTGTTAACTTTTCATAAAATTTAGGATCACAACCTCTAGTAAAAATAATTTCTATGGAGATCCTTTACACAAACACATATAAATAACTGCCCTTACTACATGGGAGATTTAATGTCTTCTATTTCTCTTTTCTTAAATAATTACCCACAAAGTCAATCATGACTCATTAATAGATGAGTGGTTTAAAAACACTGGTTTAAAACTAAAAAACAATAACAAAACTATAGTTCAAAACTTACCTAGTTCTCAGTAAGACAATTCAATATGAACCACTCAAATCAGCAAAATTCAACTAATAAAAATTAGACTGGCATCAAGTATGTACCTCACAACTCTGGGTAATCAGTATATTAAGCACATAATTTTTGAGCAAAAAGGAATTCAATATTGAAAATGTGACCAACCTGGAAGTGAATTAAAATAGAAATACCAATACTAAGCATAATGAAAACGATGTACATTTTCATCACTTATTCTATAACTGTATTTTGCGTGCCAAGCACTGAGCAGGAAGTGGTAAATACATGAAATTTACAGTTTATTGTGTCGTGAGCAGTGATTTACACCTTTAAAACTTAGACCAAGTAGATAATTGGAGCTGCGTAATGCAGAAAACATGAGGCAGACTTCCTGAAACACTGCTCTTTGGAGCCAACGAAAATTGGTTCCTCTAACTCAATCATCTAACTCTAGGATGATGCCACTAGCCCAGTGCTTCTCAACATAAGCATTGCTGTCACTCTGAGCTATATAATTCTTTGTGTGGGAGAATGTCAGATACATTTTGATGTTTAACAGCATCCCTGACCTCTAAATTATCAACAGAATTTGATAATTTGATAACTCACTAAATTATCAACAGAATTCCCTAACTGTTGCAAGCAAAAAGGCAAACTCCTACTCTAACCCAGTTTTTTTGATTAACATATTTTTAGTAACAAATTAACATATTAACATATTTCTAGTAACAAATTAACATATTTCTAGTAACAAATTAACATATTTCTAGTAACTAACACATTTCTAGTAACTAAAGTCTAGGTAATTCTACATGTATACTCTATCATCCTCTCAAAAGAAAAACTTCTAAATCATAAAAATCACAAGGTAATTTGAAAATTAGTATTTAAAGCCTAGAAAAGTTTATAATTTACCTAAAGCTGTGAGCAGTATATGTGGGGTTTGGAGACAAGAGTTAGTAATAAAATGTATGATTCATGTTGTCGCCACTAGAAGTCTTGCAATGCATGTCTGATAATAGTGTCTAAAGATCAAAGAGCTTCACTGGATTCACTTATATTCTTATATTTTATGAAACCAATACTGTACTGCCTAACAAATTAGTCACAGAAACTTAAAAGTCAGTCTACGTAACTTTTGGAGCTTGGTCATTCTACCTATGTTATTTTCCATGTCTGTCAAAGCATCTCCCCCCAGCTTAAAAGCTTTAGGTGCATTGGTTACTCTGCTAAGCTCCAAATTATTGCCTTATCTGCGCTTCAAATTATACATCATATTGATATAGGGTAGTGATGCAGTTGAAAATTGTATTGGTGCCAAAATACCCTGGTGAGTGGAGTCTGAGAGGAAGACAGGCAAGAAGAAGCAAGAAGCATCAAAAGGCAGATAAGAGGAAGGAGCAAGGATTTAAAAAAAAAAAAAAAAAGGAAAGGAAAGGAAGGAGATGAGAATGGTGGACTGAAAGAACAGGCTCACATGGCCGGGCTAAGGTAAGTTCCCTAGAAGAATGAGCTGGAGGTGGCAAGGAGCCATGGTGGCCGGCAGAAGAGTAGCCGGTGTACAGTGTGGGATTGTAGCAAGATGGCATATTGAGCTGGTACCTGGAGATGGCCAGGGATTTGGAAAGTTGATTTGTGCACCAGCAATTGTGGAAGGGAAGAACCTTAGAGAAGCGGAGCAGCACAAAACACTGGAGATGCAAAGAGAAGACACCAGCAAACAGACTGGACTTTGCAATGCCTGCCTCAGTTTTGGAGGGGCAAAGGGCACCATCTTGGACATATATCTTTGGGATCTTTGGGACTGAAAATGGTGACTGGGGTAAGATAACTGGCCACTTGTGGCATTAAGGTCTTTTCATTTTCCCTGTTGAATTTCCTTGTTAATAAAATTCCTTGTTAAGCTGCATTTGTCTGGCAACTGCTCCACACAGGTGGATGGACCTAAGGGAACGTGACCGGCAGAAGCCACATTTTAAAAGGTTTTATTTTCCTGTGGCTTGTTGGTTGGTGGCTTCTGCCCCTTTTTTTCAATATCACCAGATGGAAAAATATCACTGCAATTATATCACCCCTCTATTCCTAATTGTTAAATGATACCTTCAATTCTAGAGGTATTTCAGTTACTCCATGAACTAAATTGTGTACCCCCAAAATTTGTGTTCAAGCCCTAACCCCAAATGTGATATTTGAAGATGGGGTCTTTTGGGAGCTTCATTAAATCCTCAAAAAATATCATTGACATGTTCTTGGAAACTGTGAGTTTAAACCACATGAGATATAAAGAAAGCATGTCCTGGAACCATGTCATTTTGTTCAGCATCAGCGGGGGTTATGTGGCATTTTTTGCCCCTCTTATCAATATTATAATAAAATGACTTTGAAGGAGGAGATCTACAATTAGGCTTAGAAGAGCTCAAGGAACTAGTGTCTTTATAATGGGACTCATGGTCTTTATAATGGGACTCATGTCTTGGCTACACCCAAGCCCAACATGAGGAAGCAGCAAGAAGTAGTTTTGCAGTCAGCAAAGGAACCCTCACTAAGGAACTAAGGAACCAATCTCCAAAACTATGAGAAATAAATTCCCATTATTTTTAAAAACAATATATCACAAAGTCCAATAATACTGATGAACTTTCACCCAACTGATCTTGTTTGGATTTTAAGGCGTATTCCATACGAATTAAACTTTCCATACAGTCACTCAATATGGAAAGTAAAGAGTAAAGAATGAATCAAATATGAAAGTGAGTAATAAAAACTTAGAGTTCATTCAGAACAAGAGTAACATTAGACCACTGGACTTTTCTAAGTGTTCTTATTGTATATAACTTACCAGAATCTTGAGATATTGACATGGGAAGTTTAGACATGCAAAGACCGACTTCACACTCCCACCATAGATGTGCCTATGGGCTGAGAGACAAGTCAATGACAAGGTTTCATTCCAAAAACAGCGAAGTGGTCAGTGAGTGATGACCCACTTTCCAGATTATGGTACACTTAAAAATAGCCCCTTTATCAGAGTCTTTATTACAGTGATACACAGTTTCATGAAATGAGGACACTAGGACTCCTCTGGTACCTATCCTTACCATCTGCATTTGCTTGTCTCTTCAACCTACTACCATTTCTCCATATTCCTGTCAAGCCCCCTCAATCTCATCCATCCAAAGTACCAGTATCACTTCCCTTCTATTCCTCTTTCCTCTCCTCTTTTAGCTCCATATGTTTAACTTAATTTAATGCCCATTAAATTACATGGGAACACCACAGGATCCTTTAGTCTACACTAAAAATGCAGTCCGCCATAAGGAAACTAAAGAAATATCTAAGTGAAAAATGTGTTTTTTTTAATAAAGAAACTCAGGATGATAGGGGAGTTAAAAGTAGGATTTAAATTAGCCTGGGTGTCTAGAAACAATAGTTAAACTTACTTGTTTAAACTGTGACTGACTCAAAATTCTTTATACTTTCTATGTTTAAATTTTGTGGACTACAACATTTTAAAAATAAAAATTCACCTGCTAACAAAAATAAATTACTACCTGTATAAACTGGGCTGAGAGAAAAATCAAAGATTTACAGATCCTCACTACCAGTTACACTTTCATTAACACTGCTTGTCCTACTCTTCTAACATTAACTCACTCCTATCAGAACATGCTGCTCCTTAAACCCTTCTTTCAGAGTCTGCCTGAACCCGATATTCCCAGGACTAACATTTGTATCTCCTTCAAGTACATATCACCACTTACCTTCTCCATGAGACATTATGATCACACAATTTTTTTTTTGTAACACTATCACCTACCTGCCCAATATTCAATCCGGACCCCTGTTGTATCATAGTCCATATCACCTTAAATGTCACCAAAAACTGTGTTCATTTACTATATTCCTCCATTGAATTATCTGTCTCTTCCATTGGAGAAATTCTGCTTTGTTTTTGCCTGCTTTGTTCACTGATTTCTTCCCAAATGCCTAGACTAGTGAGGGCACATAATAAACCCTCAACTGTTCATCAAAGAAAAACATTATCTAGAAAGAGCTAATAGAAGGTGGGTTGAGGGAAGGGCAGGAAGTGCTCAAACCTGGGAAATGGGCAAATTCCTTCACTAAGATTTAGAGCTTGGAAAAGAAAAAGGTATCAAGTAAATTGTGAATGACTTAAAAGGGATTTGGAGGCTCACAAAAAATATGACTTAAACAAATAATAATGCTGATTTGTTAAATGTTAGTAACAAGTTGTAGTTGGGGAGAGATAGAGTAAGGAACTAAAAATATCTGCTTCTTCATAAAAGTCAAAAGGATACTAGCAAAAACTGTCAAAATCAACTTTTTCAGATCCTAGAGATGAACCAAAAGTTTTCATGGAAAACAATGTGGCAGTTTCTTGAAAAGTCAGAATTATCATATGATACCACAAGTCCATGGGATATAGCCAAAAGAATTGGAAAAAAAAAAAAAGATCCTTGAAGTATATGTAATGTACATGCAAGTTTATAGTAGCGTATTCACATTAACAGTGGGAATGACATGAATGTCTATCATTTGGTGAATGGATAACAAGTGGTAGTATATACACATTTAATATAACATTATGCAGCCATGAAAGGAAATGCTGATATATGCTACAACCCTGAAATATCCTGAAGACATGTAAAGCGAAATAAGTTGGATAAGGTTATATATTTTATAATTTTATCTATAGGAGATATCTAAAACAGATAAGTTCACAGAATCTAAACAGAGATTAGTGAATGCCAAGGGATAGGTGAGAGGAAATGGAGAGAAACTGTATAATGGATAGAATTTTACTTTGAAATAATGGAGATGTTTTGTAACTAGACAGAAGCAATATATCTAATATATTTATGAAAATACTAAATGTCACTGATTTTGATCATTTTAAAATGACTGGTTCTGTATCACGTGAATTTTCCCTCAATATGTATATTTAAAATAAAATAAAATAAAATAAATAAAATAAAATGATAGTATTACCAACCACCCAAATGTAAAAAACGATGCAAGAAAGGGAAAAAAATTAAAAATTGAATACACCCCAAACAGATAAAGACACTGAGTCAGTAATCAATTTTCTAAAAGAGTAACCAAAGATCAGATGGATGCCCTGATGAATTCCAGCAAAATGACTAAGAATTAGTACCTATCCTTTGTCAAACTTTTTAAAAAATTGGAAGTGAGAAAATTTCCAGATCATTCTATAAAGAAGTATCATAATCAGACAAAGACCATCACATGGGAAAAACCATAGTTATCCCTTGAGAACCTAAATGGAAAAACCCTCAATAAAATATTATTATACACCATGACTAAGTGAGACTTAAGTATGTAAAGTGGGGTCATTGCATAAAACCAGTAACATTTTACCATTTTAATAAAGGACAGAAAAGTACATTTGACTGCAGAAGAAGCATTTGACAAAATCGAATATCCTTTGATGATAAGGAAAAAAAACAACCACCATAGAAAGGGAACTTTCACAATTGAAAAAAAGGCATCTGTTTTAAAAGACCTATAGCTAGTATCATGCTTAACGGTGAAAGATTGAAAGTAAACTCCATCCTAAGATCAGGAAGAAGACAAGGATGTCCATATCTACCACTCTGATAATGGGAATTTTATATCTTAGCGTAATTGGGGAGGAGGTAAAAAGCATTCACATTAGCAAGGAAGAAGTCATCTTATACTGGAGATTATACAGAGGTTCTGTATATAGAAAATCCAGAAGAAACCATAAAAAAAACATTAGAGCTAATTAACAAATTCAACAAGGTTGTAGAATACAAGATCAATATAAAAAATTAAATTTCCATACATCTGCAATAAATACTTTGAAAATGAAATTAACAATCATATTTACACTAACATTAAGAAAAAAATACTTAACAATAAATTCAACAAATGATGTGTAAGATGTTCACACTTAAAACATCATTTTATGCTAATTATTATTAAAGCAATTAAAGAAGACCTGAATAAATGTAAAGAAACTCCAAGTTCATGGATCAGAAGATTTAGTATTATTAAGACAGCAACACTCTAAAAATTGGTCTATCATAAATCCCATATGTCTATTTCAAAGAGCATGAAACTCTTTAAGAAATGCAAGGGATTCATGATAGCTGAAACGATTTTTAAAACAACAAAACTGGAAGAGTCACAATTTCTGATTCAAAACTTACTATAAAATATAGTAATCAAGACTTTGGTATTGGCAAAGGATAGAAATGGTTAACAAAGGATTATAAAGGAGAGAAAAGATTACCAAAATAATTCAGTGGAGAACATTTATCTTTTGAATAAATGGTGCTAGAACTGAGTATCCACATGTAAAAGCATGAAGTTGGATCCTTGCTTTGTACCAAATACAAAAAGGAACTCATAATGAATTAATAGAACAGAATGCAAGCACTAAACCTACAGAACTTTTTAAAATGTTTTCCTGAACAAGACAAAAATAAAAAAGACAAGAATAAAATTTATTTAAAAACTAACTTTCACTCTTCAAAGGACACCATAGTGGAAGTAAAAGGACAACAGAATGGGAGAAAATATTTGTAAATCATATATGTCATAAGGAATTTAAATACTGAATATAAGAAACCAGCACAACAGAAGAATAAAAAGACAACTTAGTTAAAAAATGAGCAAAGGGTAAAAGACATTAATTAATAAATATTTCTCTAAAATAATATGCAAATGGGCAACAAAAATATGGAAAGATGATCATCATATTACTTATCAGAGAAATGAAAAACCAAAGCCACAGAAGTCTAACACCTGACACCTATCAGGAGGTTACTATCAAAACCAAAGAAAGAAAACCAAAAAATACTACCAGTAAGAACATGGAGAAACTTGAATTCTTGTGTTCTGTAGTTGGAATATAATTTGGTGCAACTACTACAAAAATAGTACAGGTTTCTCAAAAAAACATGAAAGGGATTACCATATGATCCAGCAACTCCACTTCCAGATATTTCCAAAAGAAATTAAAGCATGGATGGTCTCAAAGAGACATCTGCACATTCATATTCACAGAGGCACTACTTCAAGCAACCAAGTAAACGCAACCCAAATGCCTATCAAGTGATGAAGGAATTTTTTAAATGCAGTACATACAAGAATGGAATACTATTATTCAGTCAAAAAAGAAAATTCTGTCACATGCTACCACATGCACGAACCTTTAAGATATCAAGTAAACTAAGTCATTACCAAAAAAACCCCTGCATGATTCCATTTATATAAAGTACCTAAAATATACAAAGAAAGGAAAAGAAATTGAAAATAGAATGGCACAGACCAAGGCCTTGGGATAGTAGAAAAAGAGGAGTTTGTTTTAGTGAAATGAATTCAGATGGCCTACTCTATCCAGTAGCATTTAATCATCTCATGAAATACAGCCCTTAAGAAAATGGATATAGAAATGAACAAATCATTTTAACCAACGCATATTTGCCATGAGTAAATCACTTTAATGTATTAGCTGAAGTCTTGGGGTATTTGATCAGATTGTTTTAACCTTACAACATGGGAAAAGAAGTCAGTTTTATAAAGTTTAAAATCCATGTTCTGACTCACTTTATTCTTCTTGGGAAAGTAAGTGAAAGAATGTCACCACCCTCTTCTTTTTCTACTATTTCTTCTTTTTATTTTAATTTTTTACCCTCCCTTTTCGCAAAGAAACAATTTAGAAGGTTCCAGAATTATTTAAATCAATGACTGGACTGAATTTATCGTACACACTCAGACTAGAAAAAACTCAGAAAATAGTGTCTATGCAGTAACTACTGTTTTAGCACAAAAAACAGGAGAGAATAGAAGACAAAGGAAAAAAAGATGTAACCGTGATCGTTATTATAAAGATCTCGCTCATCTAGATCTCCCTCATCTTACCTCAGATGTGCAACGAAGAGTACGAGAATATTCCAGGCAGGATATCACAACCTTGAGGAAACCAAAGGAGCAGAGGGGTTACTTACAAGTTAGAGGAATATACCACTGCTTGATTACTCTGATGCTTTATCAAGCATCTCACACTGAAACAGAAGAAAACTGAATTCCTTTTCCCCAAACCTGTTCCTCCAATCCACCCTATGTAGTAAAACACACACACCATCTGCAGACTAACCTAATCAAGTCTTGAAACATCACCCTTGATACAAGACTCTGGGCTTCATTAGAGTGGTGGGGAATTGAATTAGAAACCAGGCGGAGACACAGTAAAAAAAGTAATCACAGAAAAATACATAAAATGCTACAGGAGAGAAGACACCAATAAATTATTTTTCATATGCTTTAAAAAGTATTTAAACATCTGGGCCCACAGATGTCCAGAAGGTGGTCGATGCTGGAGTTACAAACCAGGATTAAGATCTCTAAATGGATTAAGTTCCACAAGAGATCTCCTGGGGCGGTAGGGGGAAGGGGGGCAAAGGAGGCAAAGAAAAGGGCAACAACAGACCCCTTTCCAGCAGGCCTGGTCTCAATCCAGACCTGGGGGGCGCCCAACCAGGCCGCGGGGAAGAAAAACTGACAGAGAGTGGTGCCCACCGAGATCAAGGAAAGGAGTGAGGTGAAAGGGGGTTCTAGGGCCCGCCGGGGGCCCGCTTCCCAGCACTCCCTGTTGAGGGCCTCAGCCGAGGCTAGCCGCTCGGGCAGTGCAAGGCCAGGCCCAGAGTCCAGACCCGCGGAGCTGTGGCCACAGAATCCCCCCTCTCCCCCGTTTTCCCTTGGGGAATATTCGGACTGCGCCACTCCCGGGTACTTACTGCTCCCGGTTCGCGGCGGTCGGGAAGCTACGGGTAGCAAAGCACCCGGCGCCGAGGAGCTACCCGGGCGAAGCCCGAGGCGATGACGCCTCCTCAGGCCCCAGGCGCTGCCGCAGCTACCGCCGCAGCCGCTGCCGCACGCGCGCCCGCAGCGACCTGTGATTGGCTGCCAGGTGCGCGCATTTACTCGGCATGGCTCTCGGGTCTGCGATCTCATTGGCTGCAAGACACGAGCGCATGCGCGCGCTCTGCTGCCTCTGGTGGTGACTGCTGAGTGTGGGGTCAGTCTGAGAGGGGAGTGGGTGATGCTGAGCCCACTCTTGTCAAATTTCCGCAACCGGCCAGGATTTGGGACCAAAGGCCAGCTCCTGGTACATCTGGGAATATATTTGCCAGTTTGGATTACAACTTGCATAATCCTCAGGGATGATTTCTTTTCCATAAGAACACTAAATTGCCTGCACACAACTGAGTCTTCCAACCATTCTCTTTAAATTGCTTCTGGGAACTGGCCAGTCCAGCCTATCACCTGTTTTTGTACAATTTGAGACACAATATAAGAATCACCTTTACGTTTTTCAATGTGTGAGTTGACCACCAAAAAGATATACTTTTGAGTGTAAGGCTTACATGAAATCCAAATTTTAGCGTTCCATAAATAGTTTTGTTGTAATAAGGGCGTGCCCATTTTTTAGATACTGTCTACGACTGCTCTTCTGTTGGAAAGCAGAGCTAATTGCCAAAGATCATATTCACAAAACCTGCCTGATCATTTTCAAAAGTTCTTTAACTGCCGGATTTTTCCAGAAATCTATTTTAGTAATCTTTTTTGGGGGGAGGGGGAGAATTACTATAATGATCTTTTGTTTTCTTCTAGTCCTTATTCCTTTCTTGTTTGTATAAATGTTCTGTGCACCTCTCTCTACAACTCCCTTTTCCTTTTTTTTTTTTTGCAAGTAATACTGTAAATTTGCCTTAATTTACTATTATCAACTTAAATGCATTGGTCAATTTTATTATCAATTTACTAGTATCAATTTAAAAGCATTTTTGCTTGCTAATCTGTTCATTATTACTCATTTCCAACTATGTCTCTATTTCCCTAATGATTCTTTTTTTAGTGCAAGATTAACAAGATAAGAAGGCATTTGTTTTCAAAAATCTATGGAATTTTTAAAGCTGTTTCTTATTCACTTTCTCTTTATTACATTATCATCAGATCACACAGTCTAAATATTATTGATCTTTTGCATTTAAACATTTTTGTTGATGGAAACAACTGATTATAATATAGAATGAAGAGATTGCATATGAAAAGAAAACACTTGTAATGTCTAAAATGTATGCATACAAAATGTCACTTGTGCTTTAGTTCTCACAATTGCTGTTCAATTAATTACCATTAAGATACAAGCTTTATTCAAATTTCATTATTTTCCCCCTAATTTCCTTTTTGTTTTAGATTGTCACTACCGGATTCCTGTTTATATTTAGTCATAGTTTCTCCTTAACCTGACCTATATAAAACATTTTTTTAAATTTCATTATTTTTCATGCCCTTTACCATTTTAAGGAGTCCTAAAGGGCAGGCATTTTTTTCAGAATGGTTCTTAACTTGGGCTTGATGTTTTTGGTCATGATTACACTGGAATTGTAGATTTTTAGAATTATATCACAGATATGCTATATCTTCATCATTTCATATCAGGGATAAATGCTGCCAGTATCCACCAGTTTCTCCACTATAAAGTTACTTTTATCCCACTCCAAAATTATTTTCTTTAAATGTAAATCATTATAATCACACTACATGTAAGAAGAGCAAGGAGTATTGAAGAGTGAATGTATCTGGAATTGGCACTTCATTTGCAAAGGAAGATTTTTTTTCCCCTACCTTGAAGTTTAACTTTAAATAAATTGAAATGAATTTTTTTTTAAACTTCAGTACCTCAGATATACTAGCTATGTTTGAGAATTCAGTGGTTACATGTGGCACATTGAACAGAATAGAGAACATTGCCATCATAGCAGTAGCTCATATGGACAACATCTACCTTAGATCATTATTTGTCCAACCATCTATTTTCAAATTTGTGCACTTAAACATGACAATTTCCTCCAAGACTGCTCTAACTCTATCCCATACATTGTTATTCTTCCATGGTGCTCTGTCATAGAAGTTGTAAATTACTTATAAGCAAAACCAGGTCAAGGCTGGCACTTTTATACTTTGGGCTCTCGGCATCACTTACCCTAGTTCAGCCCTGCTTAGAATTATATTGTTTAATTTCCAAAATTTGGGGGATTTTTGTCAATTATCTTCCTGTTCTTGACCTTTAGTTCCATTCTCCTCCAGTCAGGGGGTAGCTACAAAAAGGCCTATAATTAATAGCATAATCAGCGAATTGCTATATATAATTTTGAGAACAAGACACAGTTCACTACAACCTCTTCAATCCCTCAAAGCACCTGGAATAATCAATGACAGTTTTGAACACCAAAGCATTGATGAGACGTTACACTATAGAAGTCTCAATTCACTGTTGGCTCATGCCATTATGGAGATTGATAAATCACATGATATGTACCAACTGGAGAACCAGGAAAGACAATGGTACAATCCAATTCGAATCTGAAGACCTAAGAACTAGGGGCAGAAAAGGGATTCTGGTAAAAGTGCCCAAATCTGAAGACCCCAGAATATAAAGAAGTACCCATGTCCAAGAACTGGAAAGATGAATGGCTTATCGCAGGAAAAAAGAAGGATTTTCCCTTCATTCCTGTAATTCTCTTATGGCTTTGAAGGATTGGATAGAATGATCTCCACCTATATTGCTGAGGCTCTTTTGTTTACTCAGTAAACTTATCACATGTGAATCTCTTCCTAACAGTCTCACAGACATGCCTAAAAATAGTGTTTTACTAGTTTAGTCCAATGAAGTAAACACATAAAATTTACCATCACAAGAATGGAGATAGAATCGTATCAATTAAAATGGTGTGGCATTAGTACAGGATT
Source organism: Uropsilus gracilis (assembly GCA_004024945.1). NCBI lineage: Eukaryota > Metazoa > Chordata > Mammalia > Eulipotyphla > Talpidae > Uropsilus > Uropsilus gracilis. The sequence goes on from PVHY01005559.1 coordinate 33,420, forward strand.
GAGAAACATGGACTGGAATAAAGTCCAGAAATACATGTATAGTCAATTTCCTCGTTTATATAGCAGTGAGTAAAAACTGATCTTTTAGTAAATGGTATTGGTTGATTTTAGTATGTATGTGATACCTTGCTTCAAAACTCCTCAAATCTGCTTCCTCCATAATCACAGTGCATACTTGGAGGTTGATACGCCATAAATCAAAAACTAAATTTGGGACAGATCATAAGTGTGAAATGCTAAAGAGTAAAGCTTCTAGAAGAGTAAAACTTCTAGAAGAAAGAATAAAAAGTAAAGCTTCTAGAAGAAAGCTTTAGATGAATAGCTTTTTGTCCTTTGGTAGGCAATAATTTCCTAAGTTCCAGATACCATGAAAAGTCAACCTTAATGTACCTATTTACACTCATGAAACCATCAGCTAGGTCAAAATACTGAACATGCTCAATCTCAGGAGTTCCTTCATGCCCTTGCTAGATGAAAAACAGCTTAATTTAAAAAGGAGATAGGGAAGGGATGGGGAGAGGAAGGGAGGGAAGGGAGGAAAGGGAGGGAGAGGAAGGCACATAATGAAAGTGAATGATATTTAATTGGTCAATAATCACAGGAAAAATATATTCCCAAAATTGGAACACCCGGGGTGCTGGGCCTTTGGAGCAACCTTGCCAGCAGGGAGCAAAGGCGACAATGACCCCCAGGTAAGCCCCTCACACCTGGAGAACCTGGGAGGGGGGCCTGGGTGGAGTTTTAGCCCCATTCACCAGCGGATGGTTGTTGCACAGGGCAGCCATCTCAGCCCAGATAAGCTGGGGCATGTTTCCACCAGGCCCCGCCCCAAGGAAAGCTTGGGATGCAACATGAACAACCATCCAGGGGTCTGCCCCCATGCAGGGAGGTACTGGCGTTTGGGTGGGGGGAAGGAGGAAGAAATGCCCCTTCCATTTCACTCTCACTCCAGCTAATCTTCAAGAGGAGCAAGAACATACATAATACAAACCCCATCATAGAACGGGTGATGGACCATGTAAAAATCCAGCCCACAAGCCTGAGATGAACATAGAAGATGGACAATGGAGAGAACCAGTTCATGCGAGACAGGAGAAACAACTATTGAAACACGATGTCACGAAGCACACCTATGCTCTCACAAGGTCTGAAAGAAACAAGCAATCATTTTGGAGATACCTTCTAAGAGAGCAAGGTGCCCCCTCCCCATACTACGGGAGAGGAGAGGTAGACCAAAGACTGGGGGCATTGGCCCCACAGCAAAGCTGCAAACTGAGGCAGAGGAGGTGAGCTACAATAGCCATTCACAGAAGCCTGTATCCACAGAGAAACTTCTTCACCAACACTGGCAGGGGGTGAGACCCCCCCCCCCAAATCTCAACAGAGATGGGATTAAAGAAGACATCCTCCAACAAGAAAGATGGAAAGACCACAAATAAATATAGACTGGCTGCCCAACGCAAACTTAACACTGAAAACCTACCAGCAAGTTTTGCCTGGTTCTAAGAACACAGTTTCTCACCCAATGAAAGAACACTGCTACAGGAACAAAAGAGACTAATGCACTTAACACAGACTACCAAACAGCAAAGAGCTAGGTTTGAGAGAATGGAGGGGGCAACAGAGGGAGGAGGAAGGAGGAGGTATCCCAGAAACCATTTACTGAGGTTGTGATTTAAAGAATAAAAATAAATAAAATTAAAAAAAGAAAAATATATTCCCCAAATCATTATTCATTAGGGAAACACAAATAAAAAACATTCCACTCCCAAAATGACAGGACTTCTGGGTTTTTTTAAGGGGTGAAGGGATGGAAGGGAAGTACAGAGCTTCACATTTCCAGATTCGCAGAGGTGCCTAGCAGTCTAGGTGATAAGAGTCAAGATGTTTGACTTTCTTAGCAGGGTGTTTTCTCTGCGATCAGCAGATGTTTGTTTCTAATGCTGCTATCAATTCAGAGAGACAGAATTTTATTAGGGTTGTAGCACAATCAATTTTCTAAGTTCCCAGGAATGCAGGTGGAGCCATTTAATAGTTCATCATAATGAAAGAATAGACAGTACAACTCAGTGAGTTAACAGTAAGAGTGAGTTAATCCTAGAAAGGGAATGTCTTTTAGTGAGTAAACAATCACGAAAAGAAAAGAAAATTCAATAATTGGAATTTAATCCTTTTTTTCCTGATTATTAGTCTAGGGGTGCTTCATGCTAAAAAATGAAGGGGATTCAGCTACAATGGTACTAATGAAAAGGACTCACAGTCCCAAGTGTTAATCTGTATCAAAGAAATTCTCAGTTTTGCTGGTGGAACTATAAACTGTCTTAATCACTTTGTAAAAGTACACTAAAAAACTAAATATGTGAATTACATCTCCTATCTTCACACATCTTAGAGAAAATGACTAGGTACTTAAACAAATGAAATGCACAAAGTCATGGCAGCTTTATTCAAAATAGTCAAAGGATCAGTGGCAACTTAAACTGATTTATATAGTCAATAAAATCGGTATAATAAGTCAGTTCAAGGTGATTCTATCTAGTAGTGAAAAAAGTATGTGGTACTGCTATAAACAGCAAGACAGCATGTCACTTACTCAAAGAGAAACAAAGACAAAAATTCTGTTGTCTGATTTACCTATTTAAAGTTTAAAAGCAGGAAGAACCACTGTATGGTGGCAGAGTCAAAACAATGGTTACTTTGTGAATACACTGACTGGGAAGGAATCTGAAGATTCCTGATCTATTTCTCAATGGAAGGGTGCTAGAGAACTTTTGTATAAATCATGACAATTGCCAAGTTGTATAGTTGCACAGCTGCTGGTCTAAGACACCAGCAAGATGTCCTAGCCTCAATTCTGTTTTTCAGAATTTCTAGGAGGGTAGAATATAATTTCAAGGCAGAATCCTAACTGCAGATTATCTAGAACATCAAGTGTTCATAGTACTTATTTTCAGATTTTACCAGTAATAGCTGAGGGTCAGTGTTGCTTACAGTAATGGGTGCTGCTAGAGCTAGATCCCTAATGAAATGAAGCTTGAGTAATATCTGTTTCAGGAACCAAGCCTTCTAGTTGATGACTTTTTAAATGTCTAATGATTTTGGTTTGGTGCTTCATTTTCTCCCTTAAAGTCAGAAAATGGAGCCAGCACTTAGTACACTGAAAAAACTCTCTTACAATTCCAGTGTATCCAACAATGATTCACATAGAATACTGCAGTTTTGAAAATTTTGAGACAAATGGACAAAGTAAATTCTTGGTGCTTTCATGGCATGTTCTGCAATGTGTTTCTACATCAGCAAAGGCTGACAATCTGTAGTTGCAAACCTGGCACTCACAGGGCATTTCCCCAGGCTTATGATTGTCCTTCATGTGCTCTAAGAGAACTTGGTCTGTTTTAAATGACAATTAACAAATTCTGTAGACAAGCAGAAGGCTCTTGGGTAGTGTGGACACTTTCAATGTGACACTGCAGCTGGAAGGGTGTGGGAAACTGCCAGTGACAGTGCTGGCAGGTGGTGTGGTTTTCCCAGCTGTCGCCCCTCTGCTTCTCAAGTTCCAAATGATGCTTCATGTGATTCATAAACTTAACATTTCTTAGAACTTTTGAGCAGCTGGGACATCTAAAGATTGTATGAGTCTTCTGTTCTGACTGCCCATCTCCTTCATACTGTCCATCGTAAAAGTCACTAAGGAACACAATCAGATTTTCTTTCCTGCCATCAGCAATGTTGTATTTTCTTGCCTGACTGGAACATCTCTCTTTTTTCCAACCTTTTTGAGTTATTTGTTCTGTCAGAATTGATATAGTTGAAATGTGCTTTACCATCTGCACGAGTATAAAGAATTGATGTGTCGCTGTGAACATGGCTTAATGAGGTCAGGACATCCTTTGAGGTAGTTCTTGTGTTCATTGTAGGAGAGATGTCTGAAGAAGCCACAACTAACAAATAATGCCCCTGGGATTCCATCATTGAGTTTGGTCTTTTGAGAGTTACACTCTTTATCCCACATGGAAAGCTGGTTTGAGTCAATACAACTTTTGTCTCTGCTTTCTACAGGAAGTACAGCTCCAAGTACACACTGAGAGCACGGAGGGAACAAATCTGAGTTTTGAGTCATGACATCTGGTGAGCTCACTATATAATCAGGTTTAGGTGAAGGCATATTAAATAGGATAATCCAGGGCTGGCCACTCAGAGTGAGACTCTGGAAAGATGGTCAAGGCTTTTGATATAGGGCTCACATGATTCACAGGGTGCAATATGTAAGTGGGATCTTGATTCAAGTGACCTTTGTTTCCTCTTGAATGTGATCCCTGGGTGACTCTCTTCATTATGCTTGGAATGACAGATTTTATTTTGAAATCACTTTGACAGAGAATTTTATCTTCATTTACAGTTTCTACTCCAAAAACAGTTAAGTTAGTTCAACATCTTCATTGTCTCTGTCCTTTTGCTTGAATTCTCCAATGATCTTTGGTGGTTCACATGTTTGTTTTTCTTTGCACAAGAGGAGATCTGCCATTTTACAACTGCTTTCATTGAAGTGGTCTCTTCACCTCCTAATGCTTTATTTTTGTAATTTTTCACCTAATTGTAACCACATATAATTAAGTATAGGATTTTCCCAATATCCAAAATTAGATAGTTACTATATGGTATAAATTAGTAGGTTGTTTCTGGGGTCTGGGTATACTATGGCCATTCAATTATATGGAAATTTTTTTTAAATCTTCAGATTCCAAAGTAAACTACCACTTCATCCCGAATGGGAACATTCTACTTTGGGATAGTAGATGAAATGTGTATTTATTTCAAAAGACAAAAGGCATCACCTATTTAATTCTCTCTAAAGAAACAGTGAGCTAACTATTAACATGCTCAAGACACAGAAATGCCATGATAATTCCAAATCTTGCTCTCTCTACCCTAGGTCTCCAGTTGTTGCAAACTACTCAACATGTGCTTCTTCAGGGCTATGAGTAGGGTGAGACATTAGGGGATAAGATTTAAGGAAGTACATTGTTCAACATCTCAAGATAAAATGAAGGTTCACCTCAATCTAGACATCTCATTAGCTCCTAGATGTCTAGATGTATCCTAGACATCTCACTATCTTCCTCTGACGCTGAGGCAATTGTCACAGATATCTAATATTCCGAGCCAATCTTAGTAAAATTTACCTTTCGATTATTCTCCAAAAATCTGGCTCCTCTTTCAATATTTCCTTTCTTAGTAAATCCTTCTAGTTCACAAACTTTCAGGATCTCCTTTGCCAGTCTTTGCCCATACCAAATAGTCAATCAGTTTGTAAGCTCTACCTTGTAAAGTTCCCCAGAACCGGATCACTCTTCTTTCCTTGACACCTCCCTGATTAAGGCACCATATTCTTCCCATAGGTCAATGCAGAAGTTTCCAAACTTACACATCTTTTGTGCTATATCCCTGTGACAGATGGTTCCATTGCCCCTGTTATAATATGGCACACAATCTTTTGCTTATTGCTCTCCAATGGTTTCATCTCAGTCAGTAAGAAATGCCAATAAACAGAAAAGTTCCAAAGAGGCCTAGACTATTCCCCCATGGTCAGTGATCTTCTTTCACTCCAAGCAAGGAGCTTACTGTCAAACCATGCTCCTTAAGTCTGGAGGGCACCACAGCTTATCTTTTCACTGACTTTGGTTGCTCCCCTCTTTGGCTGCTCTTTCCTCAGCTCTCCCTATCATGGCTCCGGGCCTGGTTCGAGTCTACAGGTACTCAGCAAGGCTTCTCTGACCATGACACTGAAAATCACAACTTATCACCTGGGTAGGACAAGCAGCGTGTTGGGAACCACTGAAAATGGGTCAGAAAGGGCAGAAGCCTCCAACCAACAAACCACAGAAAAAACGCAGCATTTTTAAAATGTGACTTTCTCTGCCAGCTTCTTACCAGGTTCACATCATCCACACATAGCAGTTGCCAGTCAAATGCAATTTAAGCAACAGGGTTTTATTTACAAGGAAAAGTAACCAAGAAAACAAAAATTCCTCAATGCCACAAGTGGCCAGGTATATTACTCCAAGTACCGTTTAGTTCGAAGGTCCCAAACACATGTCCAAGATCACTCTGCAAAGTCCAGTCTTTCTTTTCCGTCTTCTCTTTACTTATTCACTCTCTAGCATTCCAAGATGTGGCTTCTCGAAGGTTTTTAAAACTTTTCCAACAAATGTTGATGCAAACTCAGCTTTCCAAATCTCTGGCTTTCCCAGGTACCAGGTTTCTAACTGGCTTCCACTCCACCTTGCTGTGGCTCCACATACTTTCTTTACCAGGCCCGCCTTTGGTGGAATCTGGCCAAATCCACCAGGCCTGCCCTCCACAGTCCCTGGTCACCCCCAGCCTGGCATTCTGGCATCCAACTCTACACCAGTTACTTCTCTTCATCATGGCTCTTTGCCACCACCAGCTCACTCTTCCAGGAGGCTTCCTGCCCATCCTGGCCTCCTCTATCACCCACCATTCTCTCCTCTTCTCTCCTGGCTCATCTTTCTATCTGCCCTTTTGGCGCTTCCCATTTTCTCTTGCAGGTCTTTCTCAGACCCTGCTCACCATGGCAGTATGAATTTTCAACTGTGTCACTATCCGTGTATCACCACTAATACTAGGCTTTCCAAGCATTTAACTGAAATCGGATGGAAGAAAAGGTTTCTTTTCTCACCCAGTTTCATAACAAAATCAAAATCAAAATAGTTTAACACTATTACACAAGGGAGAAATTCAGCCACCATGTATAGTTGAAACAAACTTATAGAAGCCATTTATAGAAGCTATGCTGATAAGTAAATTTGTTTTTGCCTCCCTCTTAGTTTATGTGGTCTTGTTACTTCATGCGTGTATTGGGAAAAACCTGGTATGTGACTGGCTTTAAAAGGCCAGCTGCTCCCCTTTGTAAGTTTGGTTAAGCACCCCATTTGCCTGTTTTGTCACCCGATTTCAGTATCTTCTATACCATCAACACATTCCATTAATTTTAAAGAACACAAATTGTTTACAGAGTAATTGTTTCAATTTAGTGATGATAGAAATAATGTTATATTTTATAGCTCATGGCATCTTTTTGATAGTGGGTAATTGGGCTGGATAGGCATTGGAATAAAAACTGAATTTTAAAAGTTCGGTTTATTTTCCTTTGGCACACAGGCTTGAAGCTTTTGCCTTATTTACATACGATATCATTTTCAGTTCATGGCAATGAAAATTTTTTTTTCTTTTAAAGCTAATTGTAGACCACTGAATTTATTTCACACATCATTAATGTAATACTTGGTGCATTTTGGCAAATGATTTTGACAGGGCACGGCAAATCTGCCACTCTGTTTTTGCATATCTGGCAAACTAAAAATGGTTTTCACATTTTTAAAAGTTTCATAGTGGGGAGAAATATCCTATTCATGTAAAGCCAGAGACATAGAAATGGAAGAATTCACCAGAGACCAGGTGGAGAAGACAAAAGGTGGATTTATTGAAATACCTGCGAAAGAGTCAGGGAGAGACAGGAGAGATCTTCATGCAAGGGTTTGAGGCTTTTATATTGTTTTGTGGGCTTTCTAGCTTGGGATGCCAGGTTGCACTGACTGGTTATCAGCTGGGATATTTAGTCTCCACAGTGCTGACCTTTGACACAGAAACAATTCATAGACTTGGCTCTGCTTTCGTGATCTGGGCTGATTTTTCTGGTTAAGTTGGTTGTTCTCCTTGCCCGATTCCTATGGCAACTGTATCAATTTCTTTATCTATTCTAACCTCCCAAACTTGCCCATGGGGGGCTTAGTTTTTAACCTTATTAAATGGTACTCTTGACAGTTTTCTCCCACTTTTTATATATACATCTAATTGTTTTTGCAGGTTTTTAGTTGATACAAAGATCAGATTTCATAATACCTAAAATATTTATTTCTAGACATTTACAGAAAAAGTTTGCTGACTCAAGGTATGAAAGAACAAAATGGAGGATGGCAGTCCTTAGCTTACCAGTTCCAAAAGTTGTGTGTCCAGATGATTCAGTGTGGCTCTATTCCTACCCCTCTGGGTTGCAAGGTAGGGCAAGGTTGATGTGTGCTAGGAAATTTCTCTGTGGTCCTCTGTGGACCTTCCTGTGTCTCTGGAACTCTTTACTTGCTCTCCAAAAGCTTTTGGGTAAGTGCTTAGAAAATTCCACTCATCTTAAAGCCAGTTATAATCTAATCACTGTTCCTCAATCTGTTTATCCTGATTGGGTTTTTAGATTGTAGTCTAGCAAGACTGTCAAACCTTGTTCCCATTACCAGTCTAAGGAGAGAATGTAGGCAGGGCTATATAATCAGGCAGCCTGGTCCCTGCCTTTTGATGAGATCTAGTAATTAAGTTAAAATGAGACCCTTATGGTGGGGCTTAATCCAAATCATTTTGATTGTTGTCCTTGTAAATAATTTGGACACACAAAAGCGTGAACATAGAAGTCAAAGCATCTCAGCTCACATGAGAAAGTGGGTACCTAGGAGTGAAGTCTCAGGAGAGGCAAAACTGCCAACTGTGCATACAGCAGCTTGCACATGAGTGGCTGACATTCAGTGAAAGGCAGTAGAAGATCAAGCTGGGGGGTTGACTTGGGACACATACAGGTGGAGTCCTACCCCTGGGCCTTGGTGTGTGACATTTTCCTCAGAGATTTCTCTGGAAGCTACACACTGAGGGAGGTACTCAGCAGCAGACACAATGGCATGGGAGAAGGTAACCCATTTGTCAACTGAGTGTTTGTTAGGGGGCTGTGGCCCCCAGTACTGGTGTTGATGCATTAAAATAGCTATTGTTAGCATTGGTGGGTGGAGATTTGGAGAAGGGAAGTTAAGAGGATTGGGAGAAAAGAGGATTAAAGGGTCAGGGAGGGGACAGAGGTAAAGACAAATGAAAGAGACACAACAGAACAAAGAGAAGAGCAGAGAAGAGAATGGAGGAGGACAGAGAAGGGAATGGAAAAGTAAGGAGCAGAGAGGAGCAGCAGGGAGACTGGAGGTCTCAGAGCTGCCGCTGCCATGTGGGGCACCAGGGAGGGAAGGAAGCCAAGCTGTGGGCTTCCATCCCCATGCCCAGCCTGGGCCGGTGAGAAGCCCGGGGAAGCATGTTGAAGAAACTTGTGTCCTGTGTGAGCTGTCTTGGAGAACTGAGGAGAGTTTGCTGTGTTGCCGTTTTCAACGTGAGATGTCTGAAGCGCTTGCTGTGTTGCTGTACTAGTGAGTTTTGCTGATGCCGGGGCCACTGTGGAGCTGGAGCTGATGGAATGCCGGAGCTGTGCCTTTTGGAGAAGAATTGAGGACGTCACCCTGGTCTTCTTCGTTGGATTTGAATCTCCTGCTTTTGGAGAAGGATCGACGACGCCATCTTGGCTTCTTCTGGCTTGCAGTGAGTACAGCTGTGTCTTTGAAGAAGGAGCGGCAGCGCCATCTTAACTTCTTCATCTGGCTCAAGGTGAGGCAGTTGCCATTTTGTGGGCACACATGGCTGCTGAAGCCATGTGCGCTTTGGACTAGAAACTGGACTGTGTGGTAAGATTACTAAAGGGGTTCCCTGTACCCCTCCGTGACTCTTTTCCAATTTGTCTTTTGAGAAGTAAATTTGTTTTTGCCCCCCTCTTAAAGTTTATGTGGTCTTGCTACTGCATGTGAGGGCTGGGAAGAACCTGGTGTGTGGCTGGCTTTAAGGTCCAGCAGCTACCCTTTGTAGGTTTGGGTAAGAACCCCGTTTTGTCTGTTTTCTCACCCAATATCATGTTGACCCCACAGTATCTTCTTATTTAATCAGTAACTGGAGATTCCTGAAGTTTAAAGTAGAGAATCAGCTTAATATACCGTATAGGACATAAGACAGTAGACACTGAGGTCCCTTTGTTTCTGATCTCTTTACAACCATTCACAGAAAAATAACTTTCATTTGGATGGATTTTCCCATGAGGTGGCACCTCAACAGTCCCAACTCTCAAGTCTGACATTCACCAGTGTCCACCTAAATGCTCCCCAAATCCAGGATATCTCACTGACTCATCAGTCAGTTGACTTATCACTTCCTTGATAGAAAGGAGGATCTAATAGGGGAGAAAGTCATTCTTATATTGATATGACTTACCCTGCCTCATATCTTATTATGGCATAGAAGTAAAAACAACAATAAATTTATGTAGTCTACACAATCTCAGTTAATTTGGCTGGAAGGAACTCAGATTTTTTAGCTGAATTGAGTTCAAGAAGGGGCTGAACCCTGTGGGATGATACACATGGGTTGATGACGTCCAGAGGCTCTAGTGCATCTCAGGTTAGACATTCCCATCTGGAATTGAAGGTCTGTCTTATGTACAGAAGTCTTACCCCCTGCACAGCCAAAATCCAGGGATGGAGGCTTTGGATCCACTAGTGACCTGGAGGAATGATGGCGTCTAGCACCTCAATGGAATTGGCAGTCAGAGACTTTGTAAACAACTTTTCCTTTGTTAGTGTTAACAGCAAATTTGTATGTTCCAGGTCCTCAGGATGCACATTGTCTGTGCTGACTAATTGAACCAGGGGCAGAAATAAGTGAGAAGCTGCCTCAGAACTAAATGGCAGAAATGATAAATCGTGAACCCATAAGGATAAACCTTCTCCAGTCTATAGGATCTGAGCATTATAGCTATTCTACACCTTCTTACTCAACCAGTAACTGGAGATTCTTGAGGTTTAAAGTGGAGAATTGGCTTAACCTCCAGTAACTGGAGATTCCTGAGGTTTAAAGTGGAAAACACACAAGATAGTGGACACCGATAATTTTTTTATGACCATCCACACAAAAATAACTCCCGCTGCTACTTCCCTGAAACAAATCCCCCTTTGGAAACTCAGAATTCATATTTCTAATTCTATAGGATGCATCTCTTCAAAGATCCCATTAATTTCCCAAGTAAAGATCTCCTAATTTCTCCCCTCCTCCCCACATCACACTGAGTCACCCAGAAACTATGTTCCCTCAAGATACACTTGTATCTGGGCTTCAGTGTCTATGTAAAGATCTCCCAATTTCTCCCCTCCTCCCCAAGTAAAGATCTCCCAATTTCTCCCCTCCTCCCCACATCACACTGAGTCACCCAGAAACTATGTTCCCTCAAGATACACTTGTATCTGGGCTTCAGTGTCTATGTGCCTGGATTAACACTATAAATATGTGCACCCAGTTAGGCAGGTATATAACAGGGGCACAGAATGGGGGTATGGGTCATTGAAGGTCCTGTCACCACAGTGAGGACAGAAATTTGCACTAAACCAGACCATGCCAGACCACCCAGCCTCAGGCAACATCGCTTCAGCTTGGCATGCAGATAGGCAAGTCTGCCCAAGTGGAGGATGACATGGACATCCCTGTAACTTTCTAGAGGGGCAAGGTATAGCACATTGCTTAGCCCAATGGTGTGGTGCAGCAGGTCATCCAGGAAGGCCATGGAGATGGGATTGTGACAGAAGCTGATAGTGGTGAGCTGTGACCAGTGGGCCAGGGCAGGAAGGATGGTAGTGAACTGCATGTCCATGATCCCACACTCATCCAGGTCCAGGTTCTGAAGAGTGGCAGAGGTTTTCTCTATCAGAACTTGGAGAGGTTCAGGATTTACACTGGTTAGGTTGACCCCACTAAGACCCAGATCCTTCAGCTGGCTGATGTTTGGATACTGGGACAGATGCATCAAATCTAATTCTGAAAGCAGGCAGTTAGTGTTTGACAGGGTCTCCAGAGAGACAGTGAACAGTTAGTTCTAGAGCAATGGAGTTAGTGAGCAGAGGAAATGTTGGTGACCCAAGCCTCAAGAGCCAAGGCACCATTTCACCAAAATCATCTAGATGACAGTCAACTCCCAGGATGCCAAGATGAAAAGGAGGAGCATGAAGACAGTGCCAAGTTTGAGTGGACTCCTTTCATCACTTAATTTCTGTGTGGCTGAGCCTAGGGAAGGAAATTTCAAATACCCCCTTTGATTGTTTGTCAAGAAGAGTACAACATATGACTTATCAGTGTGGGAAAGAGGAGATAATGATAGGAGGTTCCCAGAAGGGAGCCTGACCCAATCTCAAACAAGAAAAGGAACTGAGCATTAACACTGTGAGACCCAACCAGATATGCTTTCAAACTGAGCTTCCTTCTGTGCACCATGGAGTGACAGGAATACACACTGAAGGGACATAGCCTGGGCAAGGCTTGGCAGTATCCACTGGGGTCACCATTCTTCAGAGCTGGGCATATGTCCTCCAACAACCTTTCACTTTTCATGGTGCTTCACTCCTGCTCCGCACCACTCATAGTAGACATCATTTTCTTAGGGAGAATTCCAAAAGCTACTCTCACCAGCTCTGAAGTCCCCATTATATAGAATTCCAAGCAAGGAGTTCCTTCAAATAGTATGTCCTGGTTCACACCTTCAACCTTTGTCTGGGTGGTTATGTGACAACACTTGGGGACACAGCAGGAAAGACCTGTGGGCCTTTCTATGACTCATGCACTGTCAATGACCAGCATGTAGAGATGTAAGCTCTTACCTGACATGAAAAGGCTTCATTCTGGTCTGCAGAGAAACCTCACCACCCCTCACCTGAGCACTTGATCCAGGCAGTCTTTGAGGAAGGAGATGAGTTCAAACAGAATTCCTGGAGGTGGTGCAGGCTGAGAAACTGAGCAGTGAACTGGCTTACACACTGCTCCTCATTCATCAGAGTGGGGTGTGTGTGGCGGAGAGTAGAGGGGCAGGTGAATGTGGGAGAGGAGCATCCTGTGTAGGTTACCCATCTGGCCCAAGTGAGGAGCAAACTTCTTCAGGGTGGGCAATTTCCAGGTGTGATTTACTTCCAAATTCTCAATAGAATCTAGCTGCACCATTTTTAGAATCTTCTTAATGTTCTTCATTGGAACTGCAAAAATCTTTAGCTTTTTACAGCAGAGATGGAGTAAGTCATTCTTCTGTTTAACTTTCTTCAGGAGGTAGATGAGTGGCTCATTGAGGGTACCTCTCTTGAGGTAAAGATCATGAGTACTTCCACTGGAACCAAGGGCTGTTTCAATTCCATCCTAGAACTCTTGACTTTCTGTGTCTTCTTGATGGGCTGGGCCAGCTCCAGCTCCAGCTCCAAAAATGCTCCAAAAACCAATTCTGATTCCAGACCACACAGTCCATAATCCTGATGAACATTCTTCTGTAAGTCCAGGAATGTAGTTTCCACCTCCTGCAAAGAAAGCAGTATCAGCTAGAGATGTTGGAAGGTCAATAGGGAGAAAGACCCAGATAAAAAACCAAAACCACCCAACTTTTACTCCATATACTCAGCTACTCCTTAGATGTTCCCTGGGAGGTGAGTACATGCTCATTTAGTCACTTCTGAACCTTAATCTGCCTTTATGGTGCCTGGGAGTCTTCCTAGTATGAGCCTAGCAATGGTCCCAAAGGCCTTTCTGAGCACCCTCACTGGCACAGTCAGAAGGTACAGTCCTGCCCTCCCCTTGACCCTGTCCACCCCCAAACCCAGCCATCTTGCTTGGACTCTAAAAACTCTCTACCCAGTTGCCAAGCACTCTCACCTAGGGTGAACATCCAGGGCAAGCAGGTCATCGAATCCATCGAGCACAGCTTGAAATATCTCTTAGTAAGGCTGTTGTTCCTTCATCAGGGCCCCCAAACCAAGGACAAGGCCTGCACCGTGGCTTTCAGAACCTCACCGTGTCTTCCAAAATAGGCTGCAGTGAACGTTGGGAAGAGCTCCATGGGCAGCTCCTCCAGAGCAGTGATGGTCAAGTTTCCATCCTCCAATAGGCTCTGACTTGCCAGTTCTAGGAACCTGGGTGGGGCCCTCATCCTGGTGAATCTGTTTTGAAAGGAATCTTGGGGAAACAAGATATCCAGGGAACAAGAGAGCACAAGAGGGAGGTTGTGAGCACAAGCAACCTCACAAAACCTCTACCCATCAGAGAACCAACTCATGACCAAAGCCACTACTCTGATAACAAAGAGTCCTGTTTGCCTGGGTTCTTCTCTGACACAAATCCACAGGACTGCCTCTGTGTGAAATAGGATGAGTACCTCTCCAGGTACCAAGGAGGTGGCAAGATGGCCACTGTCCTTATCCTATTATCTTACACCACTGTTCCACTTCATTCTAGCCTCATCGTGAAGAAGGTACCAGGAGCCTGAGTGCTGACCCTACCCTTTAGGGTAAAGTTTCTGATTACCATTCAAGGACAGACAACAATAAGGAGTATTATGTGACCCAGCACAACCTGTTTCAGTTCCAACAAAAACCACATGGGAAAGATTAAGGAGCACAGAAGCACTGGGTGTCACTATGGCATTTAAAATTTTTTGAATGAGAAACCTTAAACGCACACAATATGGCTACTTAGCATGTGAAAGTTGGAAATGATAAAGGAAATACTAATTCCAAGATATATATATATATATAAAATAATGCATATCTTTTCCAAGAATGTTAGAATTACCACTTTGTTCAGGGGAATAAAGAACTTACAAAATTATAAGCAGTAAAATCATAAAACCACAAATGATATATACTATGTTGCAAATGATATATATCACATAATGATATACACACTTGTGGGGGACAGAAAAAGAAGGCTGCCTTCTGAACGAGTCCGCACAAATATGAGGAACTATAAATTCCAACATGCCTGAACAAGCACAGGAATCAGGAAGCCCTGTAAAAGAAATCAGTTTAGATAACAAAGGCATCCCATATAAACAGACAGAAAGCTAGCTTTTAGTAAAACTTAGGTCAAGCAAAAGACTGTTGTAACTGCTTAACTGTATAACCTAAACTGAATAAAAGCTGAGTGAAAAATAAACTCAGGTCCACAAAGAGGATTGCTGCGTGCCCTCCTGCCCAAGCATTGTCTTGATTACAATCCTCACCCCTTCCCTCAGGCACTGTTCCCTACTGCTGCTGGACCATGGCACACACTAAATACATACACTAAATATTGAAAATGTCCTCTATTAAAATTCCAACTAATCAGGATGCTTTTCATTAAAAAAAATCTGGTTGAAGAATAAATATTGTGAATAACTGTAAAACGGTATAAACCAAAGCAAAGAGCAAAATGTTTGGAATTTAAGACAAAAGTGCATTTATTTTTTGCATTGTATTACTAAAGTAAAGTGTATTTATATATTGTGTCTCCTTTGGTGGTTACACATTTAAATCTCTAATGTAAATTTTCACACTCTGCCCACCACCCATGCCTCCATCACTGTCCCATCAACAATCCTCCATCATTATCCCAGCCTCTTCACTCCCCCACTGCTTGTCTCAGTTTTGTAGTTGGATGTTAAGAATGTATTATTAGTTTGATTTTGACTGACCCTTCATGTTTCTTTATATTTCACATATAAGCAAGACTATACGGTATTTGTGTTTTTCTTTTCCAATTATTTTGCTTAGCTTTATTGTCTCTAGTTCCAAATTGTCATGAACAGCAAGAGTTCATTCTTTCTTTATAACTAAGTAGTACTCAATTGTGTGGGTGTATATATCATATATTCCTATTTTTTTGATTCATTCTGTCCTTGGACAATTAGATAGCTTTTGTAACATAGCTATTGTAAGTAGGACAGGAACAAACATGTCTCTGTGATATGGTGTTGACTGTATCCTTTGGGTAGATACCTAAGAGTGGAGATGCTAGCTTATATATTAGATCCATTTTTAATATTTTGAAAGAATTACTATACTGTTTTCCACAGGGACCGGACCAGTTTAGATTCCTAACAGTGTACAAGGGTTCATTTTTTCCTACATCCTCATCAAGATTTGTTGTTTCTGGTTCTTTTGATGTGTGGCCCATTCTCACAGAAGTGAGAAGATATCATATTGCAGTTTTGATGGGATTTCTCAGATAACGAGCATTTTCTCTTGGGCCTTTGGACATCTCTATGTCTTCACTAAATAAGTATCTCTTCAGTTATTCTGCCAGTTTTTTCTGCATTAATGATTTTCTTTTGCTGAGTTGTATGAGTTCTTTGTGTATTTTGGGTATCAGTCTTCTGTCAGGTGTGTTATGTTCAAGTATTTTCTCCCATTTCATAGGGCTTCTTTGTTTTATAGATAGTTTTTTTTGTCATGCAGGCAACAATATTTAGTTTGATGTTATAGTGTCTCTCACTGGACCTGAATTATCAAAGACATTTCTAAAGGTGATATCATAGACTATTTTACCTGATTTATCTTTGTTTTTCTTCATAGCCTTGGGACTTAACATGCATGTTTTTAATCCATTGAGTTAATTTTAGGATCAAGTGTGAGATGCTCATCCTTTTGCATGTGGCTCTCTAGTTTATCCAACACCTTTGTTGAAGAGACTGTCCATTCTGCAGTGTTTATTCTTGACTACTTTGTGTGTATTAAACATGAACAGATTTTCAGGTTTATTTCTGGGCCCCAAGTTCTATTACATTTGTCTGGTCTTGTTCCAGTATCATACTGTTTTAATTATTAGAGTTTTTTAGTATAGTTTGACATCAGAGTGTGTGATACCATCACTCTTCATCTACCTTTTGAAAATTGCTTTGGCTACTTGGGGTCTGTTAGCCGCTAGATGCAGGGTATGAGAAATGAAACAGCCAAGGGTCAGATGGAAGTATGAACTATGAGACAGCTTTATTAACAAAAGAAAGGGGTGTTTATAGGGACACAGGGCGAGGGCCTGTTGAATTCCAAAAAAGACAAGCAATCCTGAGAGACAATTAGTATTCTAAAGCAAAGAGTAATTGAGGGAGGGGTAGTGGAGAGGTGGTTGCTAATCTTTGATAAGGCTCCATTGATAAGGAAAAGCCAGGGGCATCAGTGCCTACCTCAGAAGGTCATTTCAGTCATTCCCTAAGTTTTCTTAGGGACCATTACTGAGAGAGAGAGAGAGAGAGAGAGAGAGAGAGAGAGAGAGAGAGAGAGAGAGGTTTTCCTTTATCTCATCTGGAATGACTCTTCTGGTATGCAAATGGTGCACAGCAGGGGTCATATGAATTATGGCATTATGTGTCCTCTTTCTTTGAAGAATGCCATTGGAAACCTGATAGGGATTACATTGAATCTATGCATTACTTGGGTAGAATGACCATTTTAACAATGTGTGTTGTTCTAACCCACAAGCAAATTTATTTTACATTTTCTTCTGTCTTCTATTTCTTTCAGCAAAGTCTTAGAGTTTTAATTGTGTAAACTCTTCACCTCCTTTGGAACATTTACTCCAAGATATTAAATTCTTTTTGTTGAAATTGTAAATGGGACTGCTTTATGGACTTCTCTTTACTCTTGTTATTAAAACAAAACTGATTTTTGTAGATTGGTTTTGTACCATCAGTTTACTGAACTGATTACTTCAATTAATTGCTTAGCAAGTCTTTAGTGTCTTCCATGTATATACATTACCATGTAACCAGCAAATAATGACAGTTTTATTTCTTTCCCCATTTGTATTCATTTTATAACTTTTCTTTAAATATTCTAATTAGGACATTCAATACTATGTTAGATAGTAGCTATAAGCGTCAACTTTCTTGTCTTGTACCTGATTTTAGAGGAAAAGTTTTCAGTGTTTCACCACTGAACATGATGTTGGCTCTGAGTTTGTCACATGTGGCTTTTTTGAGGAAAATTCCAATTATCCCCCTTTTTTAGGCTTTTTAAGAAAATCATAAGTGGATGTTGAGTCTTAACAAGTGCTTTATCTAAATCTATTTTTATAATCACATCATTTATGTCTTTCCTTTTATTGACATGCTGGATAATTTTTGGATACTGAAGCATCCCTGTGCTCCTAGAATAAAAATCCCAACTGGTCTTAATGTATAATATTTTTTACATTTTGATTGCTAATATTTTGTTAAAGATTTTTACATTTATGTTGACAAGAGAAATTAGTCTGAAATTCTGTTTTTGTATGATTAGGGTGTTTTTGTTAAGGTTTGGTATCAGAATCATATAGGACTATAAAATGTATTTGGAAGTGTTCCCTATATCTTTTAGAAGAGTTTGAGTAGGACAGATTTTAGTTCATCTTTGAAGAATTGGTAGAATTCATTAATAAAACTACCTGGGCCTAGAATTTTCTTCAACTGGGGTGCTTTTGACCACTGTTCAATTTCCTTGTTTATGACTGGTTTCTTCGAGTTTTCTGTTGCTTCCTGGTTCTATTGGAGGACTGGAGTCATAGACTACTAAAAATTTCTCCATTTCTTCTATGTTATTCAATTTGTTGGCATGTAGGAGCTTGTAACAATCTTCTGATCTTCTGTTTCTGAAACTTGTGTTGTCATTTCTCCTTAATTTCTAGTTCTGTTCACTTTATTTTCTCCCTTTTTTCTTTTTTTTCATTTTCTTTTTGTGTTTGTATAGTATAACATTTCTTTATTTCTTTATTTATATATAAATTTCACAACAATGTAATTCAAGGGATTTACCGCCCCACACACTCTCCCCTCTATTCCCCCTCCCTTTCCCTCCTGCTCAGAGTTGTGCACTTCACTTTGGTGCTTAGCTTGTTTTGACTTTTCCTCAAATCTTCTGTTTATTGTTTCACTATATCCCTTATATTAGTGAAACCAGTTGGTTTCTGTCTTTTTCTTTATGACTTGTTTCTGCTAATATGATTTCTTCTAAGTACATCCATGTTGTTATAAAATCGTCAAATTTGTCATTTTTAATTGATGAGTAATATTCCATTGTGTATATATACCACATTTTTTTCCATCCAATCATCTGTTTTGGGGCATTTAGTTTGCTTCCATGACCTTGCAATTATAAATTGTGCTCCGGTAAACATCAGAGCACAGGTGTCCCTTTGTACCCACATTGAGGTCTCTTTTGGGTAGATTCCCAAGAGAACAATTGCTGGGTCAAATGGTAGTTCCATTTTCATTAACTTGAGGGTCCTCCACACAGCTTTCCATAGTGATTGAACTAGTTTACATTTCCACCAGCAATGTAGTAGTGTTCCTTTCTCTCCATATCCGTGCCAGCAATTCTTGTTTCTCGTTCTTTGGATGTGGGTCATTCTTACTGGTGTAAGGTGGTATCTCATTGTGGTTTTGATTTGCATTTCCCTTATTACTAGTGATGTTGAGCAATTTTTCATGTGCCTGTTGGCCATTTGTGTTTCCTCTTTGGAGAAGTGACTTTTTAGTTCTTCTCCCCATTTTTTGATTGAGCTTTTTGTTTTGCATTTGTTTAGTTGTGTGAATTCCTTGTAGATCTTCGTTATTAAACCCTTGTCACTCATGTGGAGGGAAAATTTTTTTCCCATTCGGTTGGGCATCTTTTAGTTTTTTCTGTTGTCTCTTTTGCTGTATCGAAGCTTTTTAGTTTGATGTAGTCCCATCCGTTTATGTTTTCTTTCATTTTTTTTTGCCATCTGTAGATGTTTCCAGAAAGGGGTGTCTGAACTGTAATTCATGGAGAGTTTTGCCCAAGTTTTCCTCTATGTATCCTATGGTTTCAGATCTGATCTCTAAGTCTCTTTTCCATTTTGAGTTGATTTTTGTACATGGAGTAAGGGAGTTGTCTTGGTCCATTTTTTTGCATGTCTTAGTCCAATTTTCCCAGCATCATTTATTGAAGAGGCTATCTTTGTTACAAAGTAAGTTTTTTACTCCTTTGTCGAAGATTAGTTGACTATATATGTGTGGTTTTATTTCAGGGCACTCAATTCTGTTCCATTGGTCTGACTGTTTTTGTACCAATACCATGCTGTTTTAATTATTATGGCTTTGTAGTATAGTTTGAAGTTTGGAATTGTAATACCTCCATTTTCTTTTTTTCTGGTCAGGAGGCTTTTCGATATACGAGGTCTTTTGTTATTCCATATGAATTTCATTAATTTTTGTTCTATCTCTTTAAAAAATGTCATTGGGATTTTTATTGGGATTGCATTGAATCTGGAGATTGCCTTTGGTAGGATGGTCATTTTGATAATATTAATTCTTCCAATCCATGAACAGGGAATGACTTTCCTTTTTCTTATGTCTTCTATCTCTTTTAGGAGCAGTCTAAAATTTTCTTTGTATAATTCTTTCACGTTTTTTGTTAGGTTTATTCCCAAATATTTAATTTTTTTTTTGGTGTGATGGAAAATAGGATGGTTTTTCTGATTTCTTCTTCTTCTATTTGACTTTTTGTATATAGGAAAGCCACTGACTTCTGTGTGTTGACTTTGTATCCAGCTACTTTACTGAACTGGTTTATTATTTCAAGTAATCTTTCTGTGGATTTTTTTTGCATTTTCTATATAGAGTATCATGTCATCAGCATATAATGATAGCTTCAGTTCCTCTTTACCTATTTGCATCCCTTTAATGTCTTTCTCTTGCCTTATCGCCCTAGCTGGACCTTCCAATACAGTGTTAAAGAGTGGTGAGGAGAGTGGGCATCCTTGCCTAATTCCAGATCTCAACTGGAATGCTTTTAGTTTTTCCCCATTTAGGATGATATTTGCCATAGATTTGTCATAGATGGCTTTTATTATGTTGAGGTAAGTTCCTTTAATCCCTAATTTTTCAAGGGCTTTTATCATGAATGGAGGCTGGACTTTGTCGAATGCTTTCTCTGCATCTATTGATATTATCATTTGGTTTTTGTTTTTCTCTTTGTTGATGTGGTGTATTATGTTAATTGATTTCCAGATGTTGAACCATCCTTGTGTCCCTGGGATAAATCCCACTTGGTCATGGTGAATGATGCTTTTAATGCATCCTTGGATTCGGTTTGCCAGGATTTTATTTTGATTTTTGCATCTTTGTTCATTAAGGAAATTGGTCTATAGTTTTCTTTCTTGGTGCTGTCCTTATTTGGTTTTGGTATGAATGTGATGTTTGCTTTGTGGAATGTGTTTGGCAGTTTTCTTTCTTTCTCAATTTTTTTGGAAAAGCTTTAGTAGCGCAGGCATTATTTCTTCTTTGAATGTCTGGTAGAATTCATTTGTAAAGCCATCAGGTCCTGGGCTCTTGATTTTAGGTAGAGTTTTGATGACTGCTTCAATTTCACTACTTGTGATTGGTTTATTTAAGTTCTTTGTATCTTCTTTGTTGAATTTTGGGGAGTTGTATCTTTCTAAGAATCTATCCATCTCATCTAGGTTGTTGTGTTTATTTCCATATAATTGTTCATAGTAATCTCTTATTATCCTTTCGATTTCTTTTGTGTCTGTTGTAATTTCTCCTCTTTCATTTGTGATTCTGTTTATTAGGATTTTCTCTCTTCTTTCCTTTGTGAGCTTTGCAAGGGGCTTATCGATTTTATTTATTTTTTTCAAAGAACCAGCTTTTGGTATCGTTAATCTTTTGGATAGTCTTTTTGGCTTCTAAATTATTAATTCCTCTTTTATTTTTGTTATTTCTTGTGTTCTGCTGGATTTTGGGTTTTTCTGTTGCTCTTTTTCTAATTTTTCAAGTTGGTAGATTAGGTTGTTTTTTTATTGGTTATTTTCTTGGTTTTTTATATGGGCCTGTATTGCTATGAACCTTCCTCTTAGATATGCTTTTGCTGCACCCCAGACATTTTGGAATGCTTTGTCTTCTTTGTCGTTTGTTTCAAAGTAAGTTTTAATTTCTTCTCTAATTTCTTCAGTTATCCATTCTTCCTTTAGAAGCATGTTGTTCAGTCTCCAAGTATTAGGTGTTCTTCTTTTTCATTGTTGATTTCTAGTTTTATATGCTTATGGTCTGAAAAAAAGGTTGGTATCATTTTAATCTTTGTGTATTTATTCATGTTTGCCTTGTGGCCTAGTATGTGGTCAATTTTAGAGGATGATCCATGTGCATTTGAGAAGAAGGTGTATTCTGTTCCTTGTGGGTGTAGCATCCTGTAGATGTCTATTAGGTCCATTTTGTCTAGGTCTTCTTTTAATGTTTTTATGTCCTTGTATGGCTTTTGTTTTTTTGATCTGCCCTTTGTTGAGAGTGGGGTGTTGAAGTCTCCGACCACATATGTGTTTTCATCTATATTTGTTTTCAGCTCTCTTAGTAGCTGTCTTATAAATCTTGGTGCTCTGTCATTTGGTGAGTATATGTTGATAATTGTTAAGTCTTTTTGGTTGGTTGACCCTTGAACCATTAGGTAGTGGCCATCTTTATCCTTTGTGACACTTTTTATTTTGAAATCTGCTTTGTCTGCCTTTTTGGGGGTGCCGTTTGCTTGTAGAATTGTTTTCCACCCTTTTACCTTCAATCTATGCTTGTCTTTCAGGATCAGATGTCTTTCTTGAAGGCAGCAGAATGTTGGGTTCTGTCTTTTAATCCAGTCTGTGTCTTTTGATTGATGAGTTTAGCCCATTGACATTTAGAGTAATTATTGATGTTTGAGGGTATAACAATGGTTTCCTGGTAGTCATTTGGGGTTCTGTTTTAGTTTGTTCTTTCTTTTCTTTTTATTGTCCATTCTTTTTATTCTTCTGCAGGTTTCAATCTTAGGGCTTCTTTCAGGAGCTCTTGGATAGGAGGTTTGTTGGTAGAAAATTTCTGTAGGCTTTGCTTGTCTGAGAAGGTTCTGGTTTTTCCTTCATAAAAGAAGGACAGCTTTGCTGGGTAGAGTATTCTTGGTTGGCACTTTTTGTCTTGGAGTAGACCTTTGGCATATGTGACGCCATTCTCTCCTTGCTTGGAGTGTCTCTTCTGAGAAATCTGAAGTCAGTCTGATCAGTTTTCCTTTGTAGGTTATCTGTTTCCTCTCTCTTGTTATTCTCATAATTTTTTCTTTAGCTTTTGTAAGTTTTACTATGATGTGTCTTGCTGTGTTTCTTCTTTCATTAAAGTACTTTGGTGTCCTTTTTCTTTCCTGTATGTCTATTTTCATTTCTTTCTTCAGGTTTGGGAAATTTTCCTCCATTATTTCACTGAAGAGCCTTTCAGATCCTGTCTCTTTACCTTCTGATACTCCAATTACTCTTATATTTTTTTCTTTAGGGTAACTGACAGATCTCTGGTTTTTTTCTTCTGTTTTCTTACTCTACTTTGCTCTCTCTTTCTCTTTGTTTTCTCTACTTCTGTATCCTTTAGTGTGCTGATTCTTCTATTTCTTCTAATCTGCTTTCCTGGCTCTTCCCTGTATTTTTGAGTTCTTCTCTTTCTCCTTTTATGCATTGCATCTCCTGCAGTTTCTTATTTAGGGTTTCAATTTCATTTTTCTGTATGTTAATGATATTGCTCATTTTGCTGCATTCTTTTTTATATTTTTCTACTACTTCTCTTAATTCATTGAAAGCTTCTACCTTTTTGCTTTCCCTTTTTCCCCTTCTTCCTTGGACTCTTTGAGTGTTTTCATCACATTGATTCTGAATTCTTTGTCTGACATATGGAGCATTTCTTCCATGTCATCCATGTTGGTTTCTTCAGATTGTTTATCCTTTGGTGGTGAGTTATTTTTCTTAGGGATTGCTTGAGTATTTATGTTCGTCCTCATTCATGTGTTTTCCTTTCGAATCTGCTCTACATATTGGTTGACTACTGCTCTAGTATTAGGCATGTTGAAGCCTATATAGTTGTGGTTAACTCGCCTATGTGCTTTTGGTAGTGAGTGTCCTTGTTTTTGGAGTTTGCTCCGGTGCCGCGTAGCACCGGGAGCAACCTCAGGGTGCAGTCTGGAAGGGAACTCCACCTGGCTTATGTGAGCTCCTCCCCCAGCTGCTGGTGTGGTGGCCACTCCTCTCAGCAGAGTTGGAGTTCCCTGGGCTGGTGACACTTAGTGGATATGAGCCTCAGCCAAAGCACACTGGGCTTTGGGGTGGAAGCTGTTGACCTTCAGGATGGCTATCCCAGCCCGAGTGGCTCAGAAGGCAGACCTCCTCCCATTTTTTCTTAGTTAACTTAGAGGCCTGTTTTTTTATTTATTTTATTTTTAACAGAACCAGCTTTGGTTTCATTGATCTTCTGTTTTTTTTTTTTTAATTTTTATTTCACTTATTTCTGGTCTAATTTTTATTTTCTTCCTTCTGCTGACTTTTGGTTTCATTTATTATTCTTTTTCTAATATATTATGGTGAGAAGTAAGGTAGTATATAAGGTAGTATATTCCTTTTAGTACCACTTTTACTATATTCCCCTATGTTCTGATAGGTTGTAGCTTTATTTTTATTCATCTTTAGGCATTTGAAAAAATTCTTCATTAGTTTCTTCATTTATACAACAACTGTTAAGAAGTGTGTCGTTTAATCTCCGTATATTAGAACTTTCCTTTTTCTTTGTGTGGTTGACTTCTATCTTGATACTACTGTAATCACAGAAGAAACTTGATTATGAATTCAATCTCCAAGACTCAAGTGACATTTGGTTTATAATCTAGCTTGGGAGCTATCCTGGAAAGTGTTTCATGTGTACTTGAGAAGAATATTTATTCAGATTTTTAGGGACGCACTGTTCTGTAAACTTCCACTAAGCCTATGTAGTCTAATATCTTATTTACGGCTATCATTTCCTTGTCTATTTTCTATTTGATCAATTTGTCCATTGGTAAAAATTTGGTACTGAAGACCCTAACATTTACTGTGTTGCTGCCAATGTCTGGTTTAAGATTTGATAATAGCTGCCTTATATATTTTGATGTTCCTTTATTTGGTACACACACATCTATATATATATTGATCCTTTAAGCATTATATAATATCTATCTCTGTTTCCTACTACATTTGTTTTATTTTATTTTCCTTGTTGTTTGCTTACATAGCTCATTTTGTAGGCATGGTCCTCCCTATTCTTTCCTCCTCCTCTCCCCCTGGTCACCCCTCTGGTCACTCCTGCTACTTTCTCATTGTCTGTTGTTGGTTGATGATTGGCCCATTGGTCTCATTGTTCTTTTCTGAAGCAGTGTCCTTTTGGGTGAAGTAACCTGGACTACAGACCAGGCTGACCAGATCTCCATGAATAACTTTAAGCTGGTGGTCCCTTTGAGCATGATGGCAAACCTCCTGTCAGTCTGGTGTGTGGAGTGGCTCTCGCCATTTCTTCATTGTAGAATTTCCTTGGTGGAAGATTCGATCTCTTTTTCTCAGGACCCATACAATCTCTGGTTTCAGTGTCTGCTTGTTCTTATTGGTTGTCTCATCCATTCATTCATTGTTTGTCCCTTGGTGTTGCTTTTTTGGCCTTGTAACTCTGGTAACTGTCTTTGGGAGACCAATACCTAGACGTTGGCCATGGGAGAGTTCCTAAGTGGGGACAGACCTCAGCTGCATGGTGGTAGCCAGGTTATCCCAGCTTCCCCTGGAGGGAAGCAGCCTACCTGCTCCCTGGCCAGCACCATCTGCTCAAGAGAACTCAGGCTCCCTGAGGCCTCCCCTTCAGGCTGTGGAACCTGACTGCTTCTTACTACATTTTAAGCTGTAAGTCAATTTTATCTGAAGTCAGTATGAATGCTCCTCTCTTAGGTTTGATTTGCTTGTAGTACTGCTTTCCAATCTTTTGGTTTAAATCAATGTTTATCTTTAGAGTTAGGGTGAGTGTCCTAGAAACAAGAAAACGTTGATTTTTTGTTGTTGTTGCTGTTTGTTTTTTTATTCAAGTGGTCAGTCTGAATTTGATTGAATTCAGTCCATATACTTTTAGGGTGATTATTGATATATGAGAATTTGTTACTATTATTATATTTTTGGTTTCTAGTTTTATCTAGTTATTTGTTGACTTTTTTGGCTGAGTTTCCTTTTTTGATTTAGGTTGATTTAGGAGAGTCTTATTCAGTATTTCTTGCATTGAAGGAATTATGTTATTAAATTTCCTGTTTCTTTTCTGATATCCTTATTCTCTCTCAAATCTGAACAGTCTTTTGGGATATAGTATTCTGGACTATCAATTTTTCTTGTTGAGTATATTGAATGCATTGTTTCATTCTTTCTTTACTGATAGGGTTTCCTCTGAGAAGTGTTCTGTCAGTCTTATCAGTGGTCTTTATATATATCTGCCTTTGCCCCATGCCACCTTTATTATTTGTCCTAAGTTCTTCAAAGTTTCATGACTGTCTTTTTGTAGTTGTTATTTTAGCTTAGTGAATTTGTATATTTATTTCCTTCCCTGAGTCTGGGGTATTTTCTACTACTTCTTTAAATAAATTCTCTGCTTCATTCTCTTGCTCCTCCTATCATTCTAAATTACCCATTATCATTATGTTGCCTTTCCTAATGGAGTCAGATAAGTCTTAGAGGGAGACTTCATGCTTTCTCCTGACTGATGGAAGATCCTGAAAGACTGCTGGAAAAAGGAACAATAGCCTTCCAGTGAATTAATACTGTCTCCGACTTACCTGCTTTTCAGTTGTTTGGCCCCCTTCTGATAGTTCTTGATTCTCCTTTATGAGACACTGATACTTACTTCTCCAGCTCCATTCTATATGGTTGTTCTCTCTGCGTGTTTCCCCTCAGTATTCTGGAGGAAAGTAATGACTCAGGGTATCCTGTATGTCCATCTTCTTCTTCTGAAGAAATTTTCTAATATTTCTTTAGCAATGTTAGTGTAATCCCTATCAAAAGGGGGGATTCCAGGTTCACTGTTTCACCCAGTAAGGGGGAGAGCTGAACAACAAGGAGAAGTCAGAAAATACTGGGAGGAACACTTGAAAGAGGATGAGGGAGAAGACCTAGAGAAACACATGGAGAAGAGACATGTAAGGAAGCTACCACACTTGCTTCTTGGTCTTAGAATTTGTGACAGGGACTTGGGGGATATGGAAGGAGACACTTGGAAAAGACATGGGTGAGAGGCTGTTGGGGAGGCTGACAATGGCTGTCTTTATCTTGACTTGTACTTTGGTTTTGTTATTTTCTTTCTAGACTTTCCTGGCCCCTTCTGCCCCTCTTCTATGGTTCCCTACCAGAAGGGACCTTAGATTTGTGGCAAGCCTAGTGGCCCCATTTTGGGTCAGTCTTGCTTGGTGGGGTATTTAATCACTAAGGGATGATTAACTTTAGATGTTTAATTGTAAATTACTATCTTTTCTTCTTTCTATTACATACTAATTCCTACACTAAGAGTATGTCTTGTCTTTATGAATCAGATGGTAGAATTCATTGAGAATGTGCATTTCTGCCCACCAACATAAATATTTCCAAAGAGCATGGCCTGACTAAAGGCACAGGGTCTGTGGTTCCAAATGGTTCTTTGGAAAAAGCAGCAATTTATTTTATCAGATATTGATGATCATTCTGCTATAGTCATTAATCAGGAATTCTGAAGTTAGTTGTCAGGATATCATTCAAAATAATTAAAACTTAAGTTTTTGCATTCTATCTCAGCTAAGGAATGCTGGGAAACACAAGGTATATATGAAAGAGAAACTAGTAAGAATTGCCATGAGAACCTGACCATGGGTCCACATGACCCATACAAGGATGATCCTGAATTCCCAGGAATGTGATAATAGGGCAAACAGAACCAAGTATAACATTTCAAAGTATAACATTGCAAAGGTCTATGGAAATCAGATGTCTCAGAAGATAACAACTGACAGAGACCCACTCTCCTAGTCAGAAAAAGCCTGTAAAAAACAGGTTACAAAAAGAAACCTCAAATGCTTCTTCCTGTACAGACTTGTTCTCTTTTTCCCTCTCACTCCCTCTCAGGGTATTTCAGAGATCTGCCTGTTCTCTTTTACAGTCTGGTAATTTTCACCTCTATGCCTCTGGCTTACACTCAGATTATTTTCTGCAACTACTTGCATCTAAATGACCTAAAGCTTTATGCATATTCAAGCTTATAAGAGGTAGCTAATGCTCCCAGATCTCTACATCCCTCCTCTAGGTGCCCAGAAGCAATTATAGGCGTTTCTGGCAACATGTCCCTTTTCAGATCCCAGCTAAAATTTCAATTCCCAATTGAAGGCAAATCTACAACTAATCATTGGACTTTTGCCTTTCTCTATATAGATGTTCCAATCTTATATTTATTCATAATACGTGAAAAACACACACACACAAAAACAAACAATAAAATTACCAATCAGAAAATACACTTGGGGGGTCACAGCAAAACTATTCAAATATTGCAGTGAAGACAGCTTCACATCAAAACTACTCAATGCAGTGAAGACAGTTTATTGCAGTGAAGACAGTTTTCAATGGTTTCATCACAAAACAGCAGAAAAAAAGAGTTCCTAAGTGTCAAATTTTACCTATTTAATGCTACCCAAAATAAAAAATCATGAGGCAATTCAGGGAGGCACAGAAGCACAATTAAAAGATGGTTAGTCTTCCAGATTTTGAGAGTCAAGACTTAACTATGAGGCCAGTTCAACACTGAATTAGGTGCTAGAAAAGAGAAGTAGCTGAGAGTTTGAAATGGGAGCAAAGCAAAGTAAACAATAGTTTTTGTTAGGGAAATTCAGACTTGCTTATATGCCCTTGAGAAAGTTGAAAGGAGTCCTTTAGAAGGAGACTTTGTAGACACTTTAAACCCAAAGTTATTGATGAGAAGAAAGAGAGTCAATCCAGAAGCAAAGGGTGTTCTCCTTGGAATCAACTCAGAAAACTGGCTTAAGAAGATGAAATGGAGAAATTTCAGCTGGTAGAGACCAGACCAAATGGTATTGGTGACTGAACCTGGGACATTACTGTTTCAATTTTGAAAACCACTTAAGAGTGAATACTGTGGACTCCTTGGGAATTTGCAGGTCGGGATAGAAAAAATGTGGGTGAGCACATACACCTGACATCATGGAAACCACATCAAATTATTTTATTTTGGGCCAGTTGACCTTTTCTACAGCTGGTAAGTCACAGGCAACAGAACAGACCAAGTCTAGGGATTTTCAATTGGTCTTTACTCTAAATATGACCTTCAAAAGTCCCTTCCCAAGTATGAATAGGTAATATGTTTCCTCAATCCTGGGAAACTGCTGCAGCTTCAAAAAAAAGTTCCTGTTAACCCAGTCTCTAAGTTTCTCAGTTACAGATTTTCTGATCTGAGAGTGCCTTCAGGCACACAGATATAACTCAGTTATTTTTCTTTCTATTCTGTACCATGCACAAGTATTAATACCTTCCTGCTCACAATATATGAAGCTTTACTTGGGAATTAACAATCTGTCAGATTTAGAGATGATTCCCATGTTGAGCTGAAGCACACACTGTTCTGAGGTCACAGAATGAAAAATGAGAGCCACTCTCCAATCTATTCTTTACTCCTTGCATTGTTATGGCCAAACAATTCTCTTATAACCTTAGTTTGTTTTTTTTTTTTTTTAGGAAGATTTCCATTTTATTACTTTCCCAGAAACTGTTTCTCCAAATTCTTAAAACCAAGATCAGCAGTCTTTGAGTCAAACAGGTTTCAAATAGAATGGTGCTTGACTGACATTTGAACTCTCAAGCAATCACCTTTACTAAGTTGCAGGAGACTGAGAATACTAAAAAAATATTGAGTAGTCACTGGGCACAGATGTGATGCCACATTTTTCTGATGTTACCTCAAAGCCTTTGTCAAAAAAATTACTTTTAACCCAGTGTATCCAGGACTAGGCTGAAAGAAGGAATTGTCCACTTCTAAGGGATTTGGATGGTTTTGCCTCACTTAGTGGTTGGGAAATCTCAATGTTAAAAATTGCTGACAGACTTTATATTAACATCAGACAAACAGGAAAATGGCAGCAGTCCAGGTTTCAGGAAGTTACTGAAAGATCCCAGTATCCAGAATATCCAAGGAGGTAGGTGAGATCATTGTCTCTAAATGATCTAAAAATGTGATCTATTAACTGAACACTCTCCTTCAAGAAGGCATGGGACATACCTATGTCCAACTCTGTACAGTAAAGAGTGGTTCCATGGATTTCATGACATAATTGAACCTTCTGTTGTTTATAGGAAACCCATCTTACATAGACAACACACACTTAAAGGCTGAAAGGTAATCTTATGGGCAAAAGGCCAGCAAGAAAGTCAGGAACAGCTATATTGTAACAGATAAAATAGATTTCTAACCAAATTGTTAGCATATAGAGACAGACATTACATTATAATTTGATGTATAACAGAAAAAGAAAATATAATACTTATATGTGCACAAAGTGATGGGATACCAAGAGGTATAAAACAACTAATAGAACTAAAGCGCAACACTGACAGCAAAATAATGCCAGGAAAATTTAATATCTATTTAAAATTATAGATAGATCAACAAGAAAGAAAATAAAGAAACAAAAACCTTAAATGAGGAACTTGACCATATAGGCTTAGCAGACATCTATGGAAGACCCCACTCTAAAACCCCTGCTTACATACTTTTCCATGTGTAAATGGAACATCTTTAAGAATAGACTATATGAAATTGTCTATCCCTATCCCCTCCTGAGCCTGCCCAGGAGTTGTCCCTCTGTTCTAGCTCCTTTATTTCTGATCTTTTAATTTCCTTTTTCTTAAATAAACTTGCCTTTCTCCATCCCTCATCTCCCCCCCAAAATAATAGATTATCTACTAGAAACAAGTCAGTTATCAATAAAACTATGAAGATCAAAATAATCCCAAGTACTTTCTCTAATAAATCAGAAATAAAAATAACCTATTTTTTAAAAAAGGAAAAGTCACAAAGACATGGGGACTAAATAATATGCTTATTAATAACTACAGATAAAGAGGAAATTAAAAGAAGAAGAAAAAAAATGTCCAGACACTAATGAAAATTAGGTTATAACTACCAGAATCTATAAAAACAGCAAAAACAGCCTTAAGAGGTAAAATAACTGCAATATTGGTCCACTTAAAAGGCAAGAAAAACCTTACTTACACATTAAGAAACTTGAAAAGAGGGGTAGAATCACAATCTGAAACTAGTAAAAGGAAGGAAATAAAATAAGAAGTGAAATAAACGAATGAGCATGCAAAAGAATCATCCAAGAGAGCAATGAAGCTAAAACCTAGTTTTTGAGAAAATAAGCAAAACCAACAAGCCTCAAGGTAGGCTAACAAAGAAAAGAATGAAAAAATTTAATAAACAGAATTAGTAATGAAGGTGGAGAAATAAACACAGATGGTATAGAAATACAAAGAATCATAAGGTTATTATAAACCAAATAACCTTGAAGAAACAGACAATTTTCTACAATACAGATTACCAAAACTAAACCAGGAAGAAACAGGAAAGCTGAGCAAAACAATCACAATTATGAAAATTGAAGTAGCAATCAAAAATCTCTCTCACAAAGAAAAAAAGCCTAAGATAAATGACTATGGAATTGGTTTGTACCAAACCTTTAAAAATTGATTTGTACACTCATATGGATGTATTATTTCTAAAATTTCAAAGGAAGGGAAAGTTCCGTAATATATTTTATGATACCATTATTACCACATACCAAATCCAATAAAGACAGCACAATAAAAGTTACACATCAATATCCTTCAATACTGATACAAAAATCTTAAACAAAATATGCAAATTAAATCCAATAATACAAGAATTATACATCATGACCAAGAAGAATTTACCCCGGGGGTACAAATGGTTTAATATATTTAAGTCAATCAATAATCTAATACAGTATATCAACAGAAGTAAATGTAAAACATGTAGATATCAATAGGTAAAAATATATGACATGATTCAACATCCATTTATGATAAACTCTAAATAAAATGGAAATGGATGAAACCTACATTGATATAATAAAATCTACAGTCATGAATAATAGCTAATGGTGAAAAACTAAAAACTTTCATTTTAAAATCAGGATGCCCACTATTGCCATGTCTGTTTCATTTAGTATGAATTTTAATAAGAAAAATTAGAAGCCAGCAGTAAAAAAGGGGTTTTAAAAGTAGAAGAAACTCTATATCATTACCCCTAGACAATGTTATTATATATAGAAAACTCTAAATGATAACCAAAAGCTACTAGAAACAACAGATGAATACTCCAAAGTGGCAGATTACAAAATCAACATAGGAAAATTGGTGGCACTCTTGTATATAATGAATAAGAAAAATTAACAAAATAATTCTATTCACAATTGCACCAAAAGGAATTCAATACTTGGATTTAACCTAAACTAAATGAGGAGATAAAGTGTGTATACAATGAAAACTACAAGGCACATTTAGAAATTTAAAACATGACATAAAGATATGGAAAGACATTCCATGCTCACAGATGTGGAGGATCAATGTAGTCAGAATGACTATTTTGCCAAAAGCAATATATAAATTTACTCCAATTCCCATCAAAACGCCATCAGCACTCTTCAAAGAAATTGAGCAAAAAAGTATTAATTTGTATGGATCCATAAAAGGTTTGGAATAGCAAGAGCAATCCCCCCAAAAAGAATGAAGACATCATATTATTGACTGTAAACAAGACTATGAAGAATAGTAATCAAAGCAATATGGTGCTTTCTGGAAGAGTTTGGGCCCACACAGGTGAGGTTTGGGAGTCAGTGGAAGGTGCAGGGGAATGTGTTTTGTTCTCCACCCACCCAGGAGGCATTTCTCCTCTCTGGAAAAGTTTGGGCCCATGCAGATGAAGCCTGGGAATAAGTGGATGGTGCTGGGGGAGTATACTCTGCACTCCAGCAGCAGCTGTAAGACTGAGAATTTTTCTAAAAACACCTGAAAAAGCAGTTGGCCTACTGGATAGGAAGGGGTAAATTTCAGAGCCTTGTGGTGACCACAGAGTTCATCAAGCCAAGGGCAGTCACAACATCAGAGTGAGAACATACCCCCACCTCAATACAAAAAAGAAGACTGACAACACCAGTTCCACTATCACCCAAAGTAGCCCCAAGGAAAACACATTCGGAGAAACATAGGAGACCAAGTTAAAACAAGCAGCCTAAGGGAGATAAATGCCAAGACATAAGAGGCAGATACAACAGAAATCATAGCTGCCCACCATCCTCCCTCATTGTAAAGGAACTGGGTCCTTCAAACTGCCAAAATAAACCAGGAAGTAATCATCATAGCAGCATAGGCACAGACATACGTAGAATAGGCATAGGCACAGGTAGAATTAAGCAAAAACTACTAAAGGATCCTAATAATCATGCCAACAAATACTATAATTTCCCAATATGTAGAGCAAGCCAAAAGCAAAGCACAGTAAGGAGGAAAAATGCTAATACTCAAGCAAGCCCTACAGGAAACAATACCTCTCCAAAGGAAGGAAAACCTCCAGAATCCAACAAGGATGACAGAAGCCCCATATCTGACAAAGAATTCAAATTTAGTATGACAAAGGCATTAAATAAACTGAGAAGAAATCAAACTCAGCATGACAAGCATTCAATGAGCTAAGAGGAAAAAGTAGAAAAATATTAAAAAAAGAAAGCAACAATAAAAGTAACATAAATGATGAGCAGAAGAATGAGATTGAATCCCTAAAAAGGAAATTGAAAGAGAAACATAAGAAAAATGGGAATCCCAGAAGCAGAAAGAGACATAGGAATTGAAAGATTATGTAAGGAAATAATAAAAAGAGAACTTCCCAAATGTGAGGAATGAAATGAAAATAGACATACATGAAACCAGGAGAACACCAAACTACTTAAATGAAAGAAACCAACACTAAGACACATCATGGTAAAACTTCCAAGATTCCAAGATAAGGAAAGAATAATGAAACTGACTAGAGGAAAGAAACATAACATACAAAAGAAAACTTATCTGACTGACCTCAGATTTTTCACAAGAGACACTCTGAGTAAGGGGAGACTGTAGCCACATTAAAAAAAAAAACTTCAAGACAAAAAATGCCAGCTGAGAATACGCTACCCTGCGAAGATCTCCTTCCTTTATGAAGGAAAAATTAGAATGTTCTCTG